>QBDW01002545.1:0-32610 GCA_003261595.1 Maconellicoccus hirsutus | reverse complement strand
TGGACCCCCTCCCCTTAAGTACGCCACTGTTCATATCAGAGCAAAATACTCATCACTCATTAAATTTTCCAAATGAATTTTAAAAACTCTCCAAAGTACCTTTCTGTCTTTTTGAAACTTCTTGGGCCCTTCAAGAGAACACAATTCAGTTGAGCACAATGACAAACCCATCGAGAGTGAAAATGGGCCACGCAAATAATTCAAGCCTTCTCCTTGTTTTGCCCATGATACTCAGAAACTGAAAAAATAGTATAAATTACTTTTACAGTTAAATAATTAAAGAACTTCCCGGCCCTCTTGGAAAGGCCATGCTCAAACATAATGCCCCTTGCCCCTCCCTCCACAACGATTTTGCACAATGAGCATATATCAATCAAGAAAATACATTAAAAATTAACACTTATTGAACAATTTTCCCAAATGCGTTGGGAAATATCACCTCTCCCCACATTTATCAAACTTTCATGAAGAGAAGAGTATACTTGTAATGAGCTTACTCACTTCAAACTCAAAATCAAACTGTTTTCAGAGGATAAAAATCTGAATTTTAGAAAAGGACGTTGACAAAATATTCTCCCTGTTTTTCCAGATTTGCCCTTGACTTTTGAAATCGCTGGAGGTAAAAAGGGGGCAAGGAAGTAGTTATCCTATGTAATCCACAATCGCAACCATTTTTGCAGAGTCTTAAAAAATTATTATTCAAGAAATATATATATTTCTCTTTGAGACTTTCATCCTTTCCTAAGCCTTGTTCTCCCAATACAATTTTTCTTTAGATTTAAAAATTTTTTTGGACAATTATTGAAAGGTCATTTTATTAAATATTAACAATTATTTTAATATTCTACGTTCACTGATTTTTTTCTTGGACTAAAAAAAATTCAATTAATTTTTTTGGAAATTTTTTCATTTAATTCATATCAGCCGAAAAAACAACCTTCTTCAGTCAAAATTCAACGCCAAATAATTGCAAAAATACCCTGATAAACGCTCTCCCCTCTCACCACGAATAAACCAAACCCCCTCATCACAAAAATCTTATTAAAAAAAAAAACGAAATTAATTTGCCATCGTACCGGAGCATAAAATGAGAAAAATACACCGGAGACTTAAACGATGGTACGCGACAATTCGACACGTAGAGGGTGGTGCAGCGCGGCTTTTTGTGCGGCGCATAACACGTTTGAAATTTGAAGCTTTTACGCCAATCGAACGAGCTGATTTGTGTAGTGCAGCTTATATGCGCAGATCACTGCGCAGGTCTGCGCAGGTCATCTTCGGAAGAATTAACGGAACAGTGTCCTCTTTAAATACTTCAACATATAACTTCTATTTTCTAATAGATATTTTTTACTTCACTAATATTCATGCTGTGTCGGTGTTTCGGTTAACACTTTATGTGTGAGTGCTTTTTGTAAATTTCTGTGTGCGGGCGTCGTTCGACTAAATTCCAAAAAGGTAAATATACCTAATTTAAAGGAGTTAATTTAAAAAAAATATTTTAATTTTTTAATCGCGTTTATAAAAATTATTTCGAAAAAAAAATTAAAACATTGGTATAGGAAAATTACACCGATAAAATACTCGTGTACTTGGCGCGCGACTTTGGTGACAGTTTAATGCGACGATTAAGTAAACCAGTCTCGACACGTGAATCGGTTTAAATGGTAACGAAATTCACGATATATAAAAAAATACACGCATCAGTCACCGGAATATTTTCAGTGTAATGCGCATTTTGGCGGAATAAAAATTTATATCAGGCGAGTTTTACGAGTGATTAAAAGTCGGTCATCGATATCGAATGGTGTCGCTTCACGTTGAATTTTGTTTATTTCTTTATATTTTTCGCGACGATCGGATGCTGTTGTGTGATCAAGTGGCGTGTTGTAAATTCCGATGAACGTAAATTTCCAACGTGTACAAAAACGGTAATTTTCGCGGAAAAAATTTCATCGCATTAAAAATAATTCTCCTCGTAAAATTTTGTTGCCTCGAAGTATAAAATACTCAAAACTCGAAATAACATTGGTGCCCCGAACCAATGGTAAAATTTGCGTTGGTTAGAAATTCTGGAAATTTATTAACTCGATAAAAAATAACGCTATTTCAGATGTCAAAATGGTTACTATTAATGTATACGGGATGTTTAGTCATCATCGCCGTAAGCACATCCCCTATTTTAAACGAAAGTGAATCCAAACCCACCGAAGAATTAGCAGCCCGCCAAACCAACGAAGTTGCCGCTCCGGCAGCCCCAGCTGCCCCAGCTCCGGCCGCACCACCGGCGCCGGCAAGTCCGCCTGCCAGCACCGATGACGATGACGACGATGACGACGATGACGATGATGATTTAGATCTCACCGACGACGATGACGATGACGACGAAGAAGAAGGTGAAACGGCCAGCGATGATGACGAAGACGACGATGATGATTACGATTTTGAAAGGATATTAGACGATATCCTCGGAGGTACGTTTGTCTAGTTCTTTGATAGATAGTTATCGGCGTAGGTCAGTTTAGGACGATGATCAGAAATTCGGATATTTTTAAAAGCGAGTTGTGGTGGTTTTTATTCGTAGCTTTCTTCATCGGCAAAAGTCGGCGACTTTTAGTTTTGCCCGATACTATTAAGTACAAATACCAGCACGCGCTTTTGCTTTATTATTCACGGTGCTTATCTTGTGCATGTTGCTATCCGGTATTATTTCTTCGGATCAGAACTCTGCGTTAGGTTACTTGACGGCTTTCTCATTCAAATATCATCCAAGTGACGAAGAATGCGACAAATTGTTCGCACCGATGAGCCATTGTCTTTTTAACTACTACGACGCTTCGATTAATTACTTTTTATAGCCATTAGCTTCCGTACTCTCTGAGTCTAAACCAAAATACGATCTCGTAACTTTGGATATTTCTTCCAAGTCTACAACTGGTCAAGGCTACATTCCTCTTCTTGACATAAATTCGTTGTGTAGGTTACCTACACCATCGTACGGGATACATTGTTTTTTTTTACACTAAAATAACGGATATACTATACTTCCACGGTATTTCGAGATCAACAAACTATCTAAATTGGTGCGTGATTACTCGACGCGTACCTAACGTGTAATTTAACCGAGCGCCCACAAAAAAATTAATTATTCTACAAGTGGGTTTTTCTTCACCCGAGACAGAACTTCGTTTTAGATGGGATATTTGTATTAAATAAAATTCAATGAGCCGGAAAAACATCCGACCACAGATAGAAATACCACACAGTAGGTTTGATGTTTATTAGGACGTTCAAGTTGGCATGGTAGCAGAGCGAGTATTATTTCAGTATCTTGAATAAGAGTCATTTCGCCTCAATGAGTCAGAATCAATATTCATAACGCCTTCCAAGAACGAAATTTTCTCTCGGGGAGTTAAATGACGAATTTATTGTTGTGTCGAGGTGTTTTCTCGTGTTTATGTCAACTAACACAATACGAATATTAACAACCGATATAATGGGTTCAATTGTTGGGTGATTTCATTAGCTTTTTCGGAGGAAGTACGCCATTTGAATTGCCAACGTAGTGTGGAGTCGAATCATCTAATTTATTTTCTTTAATATTATCAATGACTCAATGGACAGCTTTTTCGAATTAGTCATCAATCATCGTCTTTCTAATTGAAACGAAATCACTTTTGTATTAATCAAGATCTGCGTTATGATTATAGTTGAGTCATAATTGCCATATCAAAGTAAATTTTGCGTTTTTATAAATTCAATAAAATTATTTAGGAGCCGCATTAATATTCAAATACGCTCTGCTACCAAGTTACAGTTATAACATGAAAATTTCAAAAATATCAATTAAAAATATAAAACAAGAATCAACTCGTCGAACTATTTATTTTAAATTATAAACATCATCGTCGTCATCCCAACTAAACGAACCTCATTTTAACAATCATATATTTCTCATCCAATAAAAACAGATATTTCATTGATACACTAGAAAGAACGGTTTTACGACGGTTAAATCGATATATTTATTTAAATCTCTGATATTCCACTACCATGACATTTTGATATGAAATTTCTTATGCGAATAATCAACTAGCGATCATAGCGGTTAACTCTGAAGTAATTTAGATCACAGATAATAAATAACTCCAAAATGACGTATATGTTAGCTCTGCTACCACGGTACACAAATTGCTCGATAACTTGCTCCGAAAGCATGATTTCCGAGTCTTCGATTATATAAAAGATGAGACGTCGTAATTGTTGATTTAATCGTTTGAAAGAATAACGGGTATTTGATACGTATCTATCGCAGGTATTAATTAACTATTCAACGAGAAATAAATTGAAAGCGTTGACGATGATAATAGCTTAGACGACCAAATGCATTTCAAGGCGAACTCAATAAGATGAGATAAAATACATGAAATTTTATTTAAAATTGCCAACGAATGGAATTTTCGTTAGATACAATACACTAATAATTATCTCAACGTTTCTTCATTTTCTCAGCTTAATTGTCTGTTGTAAAAAGGTTGAAAATTTTGACATCCTGGAACTTGACATACTCTCCGATCTTCCAACTCTTCTGTTTTTCAACCTATAGAAAGCAACATAATTAAAAACTCGAATTAGACGAATTTTAATTCTAAACTTGAACTATGTTACTAACTCTAATCAGCTCAGCTTAATAATAACGAGCTTAAGTTCAACTTTTACCAAACACTTAACGGGTGAGCATTTCTAATGATTTGCGTACAAAATTTATGAGACAATTTTAAGAAGGCTATTAAAATCCACCACAAGTTCACTTTACTAATTTCTACAGGAACGGACGACTTTAACGGTGAGACGACTTTACATTGTAGTACTTTAGGAGAACTAATAATTCTAAATTATAACATACTATCGCTTTTATTTACATAATTTTACAAAGCTTTTTTTAATTTTGTGTTTAGCGTAACCAAAACACGTACCGAAGGCTTGGAAATACTGAAGACCAATGCATAACCAATGCTCTCTGATGGAAGCATGTTTTATCCAATGTGTTATTATTGCTGTAAATAATAGCTGAGCAAAAAAAATTTGTAACATAAAACCTACAACGTAAATTATCGCTAAAATTCAAAGTAAGGTAATATCGATTAAAAATTCATTTCTTTGACAATATAATTTACAAATCAATATAGAGAATTTTTCAAAGACAGTATTCGACAGTACATAATTAAATTAAAATAAAATTCGATTTACCTTACGTTGATGTGAGAAACTTTCATAATTATAATCCGTCTTCTAAATCTCTAAAGCTTTGTAGCCGTAAGTTATTTATTTATTTATTTTAAATTATGTTTTTTTTTGATTTGTTTTTTGTATTCGTAAATTAAATTATGAATATGTAAATATGCGATTTTTATTTACTCGGTAGCTCGCTTTTCAAAGCTGTGATTGCGTGAAAAAAATGGTATTATATCTTCGATTACTCTATTTCGCTCGGTGCTCGTACTCGCTTGCTTTGTGGCGGGCTAGCCGCCAAAATATCCGTGACCTGTGATATTTTACACATTCCGTCTACCGTTATTGGTACAGGCGATTTGACAAGCCGTGTATAATTGACGAATACACAAGTTGTGGCCGCAATCGAAGATGCGTTGGTGATGTCACAACGAGCGCCTTTTTTGTGGCCATCGTGCATCCAGTTCGTCCTAAATTTTTAATTTGTAGCTCGAAATTAACACACATAGAACGAATGAAGCTTGAAGAATGATTTCGTACGTGTCTTTGTAGAGACCCGTTAAGAGGAATAATTTTTCTATGTGCGAAAATTATTTCCCAGAATTAGATAACAGAATGCGTGAGAAAATTATATCGAAGTATGCAGAACGATTTCCGGATTCTGGTCATCGAGTATGCAACTGCGACTGGTGGATGTGACATTGTAACCAAGTCGAGAATTCAGATTGCCAATGATGTGAAATATTTAATTATCGATCGTAATACGTTTTGTGAAATTCCATTACATCAGATGTATAAGAAAGCATCACATTGCATGAAACTCGACAAGGTTTCTTTTAAAAACAAAAAAAAAAACGGAATCATTTTGAAAAGGAAATCAATCAAGATCAAGAACGCTTTTAAACGCTTGACCATCAATCTCACGACACACGAAACGGTCAACCTGAAAATGGTAATTGAAAATTTAATGATTCGAGACGCATTTCATGTATTTAAACGAGCTTGATTGATGCATTTCTATTTAATCGGACACCGCAGCGTTTAAGAATACGCATCATTTCGCGAAACCAGAATGATAAAAGATTTGAACCCAGGAAACAGGTTAATGTAACACTGACACGTTTCACTTTCGTTTTTTATAACATTTCAAGCGCTAGACTAAATTCTTCCTTCCGATGGATTCACACTTCGGATAGATTTGCGGTTTAACTCGTTAAAGTGGAAATAATACGACGCTCGTTTATTAGGTATCGTTTGTTAATTGGCCTACTCTTCGGGGATCTTGGAACGTGGCTTTTTTTATTGTTAAAGATGTCAATTGAACGGTGATATGCTTCTTCATGCCATGCTGTTTTTATTTTTATTTTCATTGCTTCGATTTTCTCGACTGGAGGTTAAAGTTCTCAGTATGACCTTTTTAGAGCTTCGAATTATCGGTCATTTTAAAAACACTGATGAGTCATTCAACCCCAACAAGTTATTAGCACTCCCTCTGAAGGCTCGTAAGAGCATCAGTTGTGAGCTCATGAACCAAATAGTTCATATATGATCACTTTTTAACAATGAAAACTCCAGACAGACCCAGTTTCAGAAATTGCACTCCCTCTGAAGTCCACCAACAGTATCACTTTGAGACACTAATGAATCATATAATCCCAACAAGTTATTAGCACTCCCTCTGGAGGCTCGTAAGAGCATCAGTTGTGGGCTCATGAACCAAATAGTTCATATATTATCACTTTTTAACAATGAAAACTCCAGACAGACCCAGTTTCAGAAATTGCACTCCCTCTGAAGTCCACCAACAGTATCACTTTGAGACACTAATGAATCGTATAATCCCAACAAGTTATTAGCACTCCCTCTGGAGGCTCGTAAGAGCATCAGTTGTGGGCTCATGAACCAAATAGTTCATATATTATCACTTTTTAACAATGAAAACTCCAGAAGGACCCAGTTTCAGAAATTGTACTCCCTCTGAAGTCCACCAACCTTCGAAACACTAATGAGCTACTTATGTTTCCTACATCTTTTAATGATGGAGTGTTGAGAATTACACTCCCTCTAAATCCCAAAATATCCCGAGATAGGTTAGATCAATGAGTTTTACTGAGACATCAACGCAGACTTGTAGATTATTCTATGAATATGTGCTTGAAGCGAGTCATTAAGATTGCACTCCTTCTCAACACATGCCCTGTTGTCTTTGACTGCAACTGGCGCTGTGTTTTGATGATGGATAAGACTTGTTTAGCAATTTAGTCTTGGACCCAGAGAAAGGATATAGAATCATTATCTGTTTTAAAAGCAAACTGGATGATGATCTATGGAAAGATTTGTTCAAACATCAAAAAATCACACTGAAATCCAAACAGAGCCATCAAGTCATTGATTTTTCTGAATCACCTATACCATTCTAACGTCTGCAGAATCCAGCATGGCAAATTTCATTTGGAATACATGAATACATTTACCATTATCTGTTCATGTCAAGCCCCATCTGATAAATAGTGAAGTCAGGTTCAAGTAATTTCCCCGCTTTCCATTATTTTTTATATTTATCTCATAACACATCATCACATGTGACTTAGTTATGAGTCAGTAAAAGCAAGTACGTGATTCATAATGTAGCCATATCCATAATGTGCTAGTGAACTTGCAGACAAGATTCCTGTTTTCTGATTCGTTCAATATTTGCTTCTGTATTTAATGCGAGTTCTCAAGCTTGAATCGGGACAATCGTATGATATTTTTTGGGCTGAAATCTTGTTTGGTTTCCTTTGAAGCTTTGAATCTTGAAAACGCTTTATACCAACAACAAAAGTTAAAGATGCTCCCTATCTCTTTACGTATTTCCACCAAAACAGAGAAACACCCAATACAAATATTTAAATTCGAAGCGCGTCGCATCGAAATCCAAAACACGTTGGAAAAAACCAGGTAAATACGTGTCGTAACTCGTAATCGTTGAAATGGTCGCTCAACGCGTTACAGGAATTCGGGGCAGCGCTTCGAGAAAACCCGTTACTTTTGAACGTACAACTAATAAACGAAATAATATCGGCCTTAGATTTCGTAATTAAATATGAGAATAAAAGAGATCAATCCTTCGAGTAATAATTAACGAAGCAGGGGATCAATTAAACGAACGTCAAGTAGTTTATCATCGTTTAAGAAGAGCAAAGTAGCACTTTCTTGCGCACATGTGCTCGCGGTACAAGTTCATTTCTCCGATTATCGATACGTCTCGGTGTAGCAGCCACCGCATCGTTGAAGCGTGAATGGTATAACAAATATTGTACATTAACATGCGGTATTATCTCGCACATAGGCACATGTACGCATTAATAGCCTGCACATCGTAAACAATGTAAGTACAATGGTGTAAACATAACCCGTGCATTTGTACATTACATACTTTCCAACGTATAATCTGCATGTTATGGCGCGGTGAAACTTCTAAGTTGAAATTTTCATTTCATAGATGATGACGAAGATGAAGACGAGGAAGAAGAGGAAACCGAGCAAGCATCGCCATCTCCTCAAGCCGCCGTTGTCTCCTCAACAGCCGCCTCTGCGCCAGTCCAAGGTCTTGCCGCGGCTCCCGAAGAAGCTTTGGAAGCCGAAGATGGCATCGAAGCCGAAGACCAGGTAGCCGAAGAAAACAGCCCTCACACCGTCACCTTATTAACCAGCGGCCAACCCGATGAAGTAGATGAAACTCAAGAGCAAATCCTCAACACCAATGATATAGGAGCTTCGGCCAACGAAGCCTCTACTTCCGCTCCGGCCGCAAATACCGAAGACGACGATGACGAAGATGAAGAAGAAGATGAAGACGAAGAAGACGTATTAGGAGATGACGACGACGACGACGATGACGACGAAGACGAAGAGGACGAAGAATCTAGAAAATCTCGTAAGTACTCCCTTCTCTGACCTCTCTTACCCTCTTTTAAACGCGAGAAAAAATCCATCAATTAGCAGCCCCGTAACGTAGAATTCGTGTTTGTGTGAACGCTCGTTTGGAAATATTATAATAGGCCTCGTGATTTGTAAACTAGATGCGTATTAAGTGAAACTAGTTACCGATGCAGTCCTACTAGGTAGTGCTACATATTAAAATATTTCCAACCGGTTCAATGGACAAATACAAATCTATAAAGATAGGACAATGAACAAGAGTACAAATCAAATACGGATACATTCAAGGAACTGGGACAAGAAGTTCACTTTTACAAGCTACTTGTTAACGTTACCAATGACCTCTATTTTTTTTCCTTCTCCAGCAATGACCTTGAAATAAAAACTGTGAGAAAATAGAAAGCTATAACCACACCCACGACACCTGCTATAATCGATAAATTAATTTTCATCCGGAGTTTCTTTATTTCTATGTATATAGACATAAAAGACCCATCTTGTTTGCGTGTGAGCGCGCTCCGGAGACTGGAGTGATTCTAAAACACATCGAGTCTCCTTCCTTCCGGCACATATGCATCTTCTACACCAATCAAAGCTGATCGATCTTTCGAACGTGTATTGGAGTATTTTTCGATTATATAAAAATTTCACTTTTATGGTGTATCATTTTCAAAGCTCCAGGCAACTTTTTTCTCTTTCGATTTGAATATTCTTATGTTGTTCCAACGAATCGAAGTTACCTTTAAAATTTTAAATCAATTCATCAAAGATATTCTAAAAATAAATATTTTTGAAATTTCCGTTCAAACGACATATTACAAACACCCGGAAACAAAATAGAAATTATGATCTCTTTCATATTACACAAAATACACGGCTAGATTTAATTATTGATAATTATTTCAGCAACATTCTTAATTACATTTATTGTCGATTCTTTGGCAAATTAAATAACCTTGCGGATTTTGATATTGATAGCTTAAATGAGAAAATTAACTTGAAAGGTATTGTTTACAAGTCAACTTGCATTTCCGTGTTTTTTCTTTCGAGTTAGTTGTTGCGACATGACAAGTTTTTTTTTTCAGTTTACCAGTCGATCTTATATATTTTTATATTTTCACAAGATGACGTAAGATATTGAAATTTGACTTTTTTCGAATGATACGTTAATTTAACGTACAAAATCTATCGATGAAGAACAAAATTCACTATTTGAAGGAGAGGAAATGGGGGGATAGGCCCTTAAAATTACACTATTTATGACTTACTATTCCGAGAAGAATAAATAATACATTTTCCGTTAATTTACTGCAATGTATTGAGGAATTTTTCTAGTAAAATGTATTATTGGCAACGTCGCAAAATCAAAAATGTCGATATTTGGAAAATCCAAGTAACTAGATTTATAGTTCTTGTTACAAGGAACAAAAATCGTTATATGAAGTTTTTACATATGTTTGATATTTCGGTTGCTATGGCGTGTATTCGTTGGGAACTTCAATTTTTATTACATTTTTCGCTCGTGTAATTGTATGTTGGGCATATTACATTAGTAAATTCTATTTAAAATTTCGATTTAATTGTCTAAATCGTTGAAAAAAATTTTTCAGCAATATTTACGACAAATGCGCGAGTTGATTTTCAAAACACCACTTGAAACGTATTATTGGCAACGTCGCATTTCAAAAACCTTCTCATTTTTGGTGAAAAATACGTTCTCATGGGAACACTACGATACCACATCTTGTTATATCTCGCATAAAACACAATTTACTAAAAAATTTCAGCCTTGCGATAGATTTCGCAGACAAATCGACACCTTACAATCCTAACGAGGCCATTTTTCGTTCGACAAACGAGAAATTTTAACGACTACTATTCGAGATACTTTCTATATTAGAATTACATACACGTCAAAAATTATTTATAGCCAAATTCGCCGCTTGATTCGAGCCATAAAATTAATTTTGCCTTTTATCGCGGTACCACGACAAGAATACGTTAATTTTCACATGTAAAAGTTTCCCCGGTGTAAAATTCCGCTAGAATGTTTTCGCGTATTTTGACGCTTATGATTTTGTGATTTTTTCCTCAGCTGAGAAACTACTTTCTAATGTTAATAGAAAATTTATGAGTTATTGAAAATAAAAGTAAGGAGGTAAATCAGCTTTATAGGCGTATCTCGATGTATTCGAATCAACTCGCAGAAATGGAAATTAACGAGATTCTTTTTTAAAAAACGAGCTTAATTAATTTAAACAAAATAAATAAACTAATTATAAACGTACTAGAAGCGAGTACGTTGGAAACAAGAATTTATATTCAAACACCTGTTTTACACGTCTAAAACAAGACGAGGTACATAAAATGTCGCGAAACTCATTAGTCATAATGCCTTCGAATACAAAAATATACTTGATGGTTGTTATTTCTTAGAAATATTGTTTTAATTGTACCAAACACAAGTACGTATCGTATCAAAAAAGAAGAAAATGTTTTAAGAAAATAATTGAAAATCTAATAAAAATACGCCCACTTAAATAATCTATTATTTAATAACAAGAAAGCGACGAAAGCGTGATTGTTAAAATTTTTTCTCAGAAAAAAGCCCTATTCTTTAGTAGATCGATCTACGGAGATTTTCATGAGGATAGGTGTTATTATATTTCTAGTATCAACCGGTTGACCCAGATTTTTTAAACAACAGGAAGTCAGGTTTATAATATAAACGTGATTAAGATTCCAAACTCGTTGGATATTCGATACACGCGTCACATTGATAGATAAATTATGTCTACGAAAATTATAACGGTTATGAAAATGGAAGAAATTGAAAATAACGAAAATTCATAATCAAGAACAATTCCCCTTGATTAATTTAATACGATGTACTCGAAGAGGGTACTGTAGGTAGTAGATTTATGACCATAAAAACTCGTGATCTAATTCCTCATTAAAACCAGGTGCCCTCCAAGGAACTCCTCCGATCGCTGTACCATCTTCGTATATCGCCAAATACAACAAATACATCGATACGATTTTCGGTAGAATTAATAAAGTATTGAAGAAAAATTACGACCCCGTTAACGTTCGTCTGCAAACTGCTCCGGAACATAAGAAGAAACCAGTTGCAGCTAAGACACCAGCATCGAAAAGGAGACCAACGACGAAACCAGCTACAAGAATCAACGAGTAGGTTCATCGGAAATATTTATATCACGTTATATTCACATTTTTAATACGCAAATATTTCTCAGCAATAACTCCACGAACGCTCTCGTTAAACTTTTCGAATCATCCGAAGAAGAGGACGAATACGATCCAAAAACTTCAGCTAGACGATCTCGTAATTCACGTAGTTTCCGAAGAAGCCGACTTTTAAGGAAGAAAAATCAACAAACTAAAGTAAATAAAATATTATAAATCTTGGTTTTCGAGAAATTACCAAATATCTTCGCGCAGGCGTCCACACCGAATAAAACTCCATCCAAGAAATCAGTCCGAGCTAAAGCTACATTATATGGACTTTCATCTCTACGAAGAGACGGAGACGTAATTGTAAATGTGATGAATTCGCATACTACAGTCAGATCTAAATTCTTAGTAGGACCATTGACATTAAAAGTAGAAAAAGAGGTAACCGGTATATCCTTTATTTTATAAAAATTTATCGATTTTTTAATCACGATTAATTTTTATATAGTTTGGAAGAGGAGCTAAAAAAGAATTACGAAGTGCCACCGCCACCACAGCTGAAATGTTTGGTAAATTGAACTTGAAAGTTGTTCATGGCGGAGATGCTTCTTTAAATTCGATTAAAGTTATGCAACCGAAACAAGTACGTAATTATCACAGCATTCTTTACAACATGAAGTAAAAATCTACGTAAATTTTCAGATGAGAATACAAACCGCCAACGATAACGACAAGACGACTGAATTTTTATGGAAAAGATCCGCCAACTTGGCGCATTTAGTATCCCAAAAGCTCACAAATGCTGCTAGATCTTTACTCGCCGGTGCCAAACCTGCCGTAGAAGTCGCTCAAAATCAAACTTCGACGCAATAAGTTGATTTCATTGGAAAAATAGTTGTACTATTTATTGCGAGATTTATCGTTCATGATGAATGATACAGTTACGCAATAATTACTACGATTATTTTTCTCAGCAAGCATTCGCGATATCGAACGATGCGTTTTTCGTTAATTCGGAATCGTATCTGTTTGATGTTATACTTTCATATAGTTTAGGAGTTTTTTTCTTTCTTTTTTAAATTATTTATTTTCTGTACAGGTATTTATAATGATGTTATATAACTCGTAAGATGTTTGTTAAACAATAAATAAATGCATTTTTCAGTTGTTCAATTATTTTTTCAGATTGTAAGTTTAGATTAGTCGAAGGACTGTAGCAATATTGCATGGTATACGACCGAATAACAATTATATGCATTTGAGAATCATGTTTACTACAGCCTTGAATTATCTTAGCTTTAAAAGTTGCGGAAGAAATGTTTCTTTACGATGGTACATTTTTGAGTAAGTGAGGATGATAAGAATTAAGAAATACAAAAATATGGACTTACTCTCACAGTATGGTACAGTAATTATCTTCATTGAAGCAAATTCTACGAAGTACGATCATCGGTTTAATGATGAAATTAATGATTACCGTAAAACACACCGAATTATCGAGTTTTTTACACCATTTTTAAATTTAAAATACTTCTACATTCTCATTTTTAATATTACTACAAATTATCAAGATTATTTGATTATCATTTCATTTTGATAAAAAAAAAAGGCATTCAAGTTATTTTTGATAAGTCACCGAATTATTATTTTATTAATAATCATAGATCATAGTTGTAATTTCTGTACAAATCTTAAACATGAGTTGTGAAAAAGTATAACAATCTCATTCTCTAAATTTAACCGTCGAAATCAATCAAAAATTAACTTTTTATCGAATAAATTATACAAAAAATTAAAATAATTATTTAAATTTGGCGCACTTTGTTCAAATTTTATCAACATATTTCACTACATAACTATACATGCAGCACTACTCACAGAAAAAATATTTCAGAATACCTTATCAGTCGAGAAACTCGTACGAGTAGAGAATTTCCCGTGTCAAGGTTGGCAAACACAAAATCACAGATAAATATTTGTAAACCAGTCTCCGAGTGTATTTATCTTTTGCAAATTGAAACTACTGAGATAATTACTCATTTCTTGTGTTTAATTTAATTAAATTAAATCGAATATATCAATTATTCAAAACATATAGTTAATTTAACGTATACTAGAGTGTAACTGAACATAAAATTTATTTAAAGCTACGACATGCAAGCCATAAAATGCGTTGTTGTTGGTGATGGGTAAGTATTAAGTATTCCCACTGCGGTACACCCATTTTTCTAATAAGTACAATTATTTCCTTTATTTATTACTCATCGATTGACGTAAATGCGTATTTGATAACATTTTTGAAATACATATTCTAAATTTCAATCCGAACATGAACACTAATCAGTGTATTAGTTCTACGTTGGAGGTAATTAGTGCTTGTTGTATTGACATTCCAATCTCAAGAGGTTAATTTACCACCGAAAATCTGCAGAGATTAGTTTTCCAATTAGAACTTAATAATGTGTAAATTACACGCAGCCTATGATCATTTGAAATTCGAAATGAAGAAACACTTCTTCGAAGTTGTAAAACGTCTTGGAAAAAATTTCCAACTTGTGTCCAACAATTTGTCTAAAATTTTATAAATATTGCGCGAAATTTTTTACAAGTAGTAAATTTCGACGAAAACTACGTTCGGGGGGTTTTATTAGGAGATACTTTGCCAAAACGTAGCGTGTTTTTATTTCGAGCTTAAACGACGTTTGAAATAGCCAATAAAAGTATATTTACAAGTTTAATCCGGCCATTAGTAATTTTTTTATTTATTACGGGTGTACTTTTTATTCTTATCGCGTAATGGTACAGCGACCTTGCATCGTATATAACCCTTTAATAAATTCTATTAATAAATGGTGTTATTTGGAACTTCTCCAGTGTTTATTAATTGTATTAACGAGTTAACCTAACATCAATCAAAGCCACTTGCGCGATGCACTTTATGTCTATTTGGTAAGATTTTTTCGTATTGAAAAATTACATATTTTCTTTTGCTTGCAGAGCCGTCGGTAAAACTTGTTTACTTATTAGTTACACAACAAATGCGTTTCCCGGCGAGTATATACCAACGGTGTAAGTAGACGATTTTCGTAATCGGATAAAATTCACGGTTATATAATTCTTGGGATGTTTGCAGTTTCGATAATTACTCGGCAAATGTTATGGTAGATGGTAAACCTATAAATTTAGGACTTTGGGATACCGCTGGTCAAGAAGACTACGACAGATTACGACCACTTTCCTACCCACAAACTGTAAGCGTTTTAGAACAATGTAGGTTACCGTAACGCCGACGCATTAATCGATAATTTTTTAATCTCGTTTAGGATGTATTTTTAATTTGCTTCTCGCTCGTAAATCCTGCATCTTTTGAGAATGTTCGAGCCAAGGTAAGTAACCCGGTGACATTTTCGTTTACCTTGATAATAAACCGATATTCTTGCAGTGGTACCCAGAAGTAAGACATCATTCTCCAAATACGCCCATCATTCTCGTCGGCACTAAATTAGATTTACGAGAAGATAAAGAAACTATCGAGAAATTAAAAGACAAGAAATTAGCTCCTATTACTTATCCACAAGTGAGTATATCGACGATGTGTAATGATTTTAATGTATCGATTTATTTTTCTAGATAACCGTTATCTCGATTCGTCGATTGCATTTTTCCAAATAATTTCATCTAAGGGAACCTATCTATAGACTTTGTTCGCCGTACGATGTAAATCGCGTATTCAATATCGATTTTATTAGAAATATTCGATGGTGCGATGTATTACCTCTGTTGTATATTTTATATTCTCAACACGGCTCGTATCGTTTTTCGAAATGCCGATTGATGAATTCTGTGTAGTAACTAGATGTGCTAAAATTAACGGAAATCCTAATTTAAACAATTTGATGAATCGGGGGTTTTATGACTCACGCGAAACATTCATAACGCGTCTACAATTTGTTTGGCCATTGTTTTCACACTTTTTTTTTCGATAACAGCTCATTGATAAACATACATTTATATTGAACTTGAATTGATCGAGGGGAAAGTTCAACGTAATTAGTCATTTTAAATTTTCTCAACGTGTTTGGCGAATTTTTCGTCTAATCGGCGTAATTTCGCGTTAATTAGGTTGTTCGGCGGAAATTCACGAAAATAGCGAATTTTTGCGAAACGATAAATACGTCGAGTCGACGAATTCATCGGGTTCATTTTCTGCGCAGTTTGAGAAGTAATGCGAGTATGTTGGCGTGTAATTTTTTTACGTCATTTCGAAGCGGTGATTTCTGACAGAAGCTCTTTTCCCCTCTGTGCTCTAATTTCATTCGTTTTATCGGTTCAGAAAATTTGTATGGGTTCTAGGAAAATTCAACGTGGTGTAGAATTTCGATGGCGATAAGGGAATAGTGGTTTTCTTGAGTTTGGGAATTCGTTAAATTTTAATATTTTAGAGTATTTTCAAGTTTTACGAAGTATTTTACTAATTAGGTTCGAGAAGATGAAATTTTTGGCGAATAATTTAAATGGTTCGAAAATTGGTTCTATCGATGGAATTTTGGGGTGATGCGTGCACTAAAAATTTCAACGTCTGATTTTATTAATTCGAATTACGTTAAATTAATTTTTATCAATTTGAGCAAATTGAAAGCATTTTTTGCCATAAAAACTAATTAAATTTAATTTAAAAAAAAATCCTGTTTAGGTAAATGAATTGATTTAAATTTGTGTGATCGAAAATATTATTCAAATGAAATAAATTTGAATACAAAAATTATCATAATTACAAATACATTTTGAAATTACTCATCTAATTTAAAACGGGAAATTTTCGTTAAAATAAGCGATCCATTTATTTATTTTATTCGAGAAAAAATTGGGGCTTTTATTCGAGTCGATTAATTGATTAATTTTTGTGAAAAATCGACCTGAGCAGATGATACTTAACCGATCGAGTCGATTAATCATCTCAGATCAACTGAAATCGATTTAAACTTGATTAGAATTGATTCCAATCAACTTATATAACCCAATTCTATGATTAAATCAATCATATATTCGAAATTCTGGTATATTTGGTTAGAAAACAATAAAAATGCGGTAAAACTTGAACATTGAAGTTCTTAAAAAGTTTAAGTTTTATCGATTTGGGTTATCTGAATAAATCGGGATCAATTTGGGTCAATTTTAAATCGATTTGGATTGATCCTAGTCGATTAATCGATTTGAAATCGAGTTGAGTCGATTTGATCAATTAATCGATTTTAAATCGAATTGAATCAATTTAATTGACTAATTGACTTGAAATCGATTTGATCGATTAATCGACTTTAAATCGACTTGAATCAGTTTGATCGATTAAACCGTAAATTAGTCAAATTTTCCCAAATCGATTAATCGATTTTTTTTCCAAATCGTCAGCCTTGGAAAAAATGAGTAATAAGTAAATTACGTTGTCTTTCAAGTGGTTCCAAAAGTTAATCCACCATCTTTGATGTTTCCAAGGCTCATGAAAAACATCAAAGGTCTTAATAAGGATAATTTTAGAAAACACTGCGTAATACTTTAAGCAATTTTAAAATACGACTTTATTTTCAGGGGTTATCAATGGCGAAAGAAATTGGTTCGGTGAAATACCTAGAATGCAGCGCTTTAACGCAAAAAGGTTTAAAGACGGTATTCGACGAAGCAATCAGAGCCGTCCTGTGTCCGGTTCAGCCACCGAAACCGAAACGGAAATGCGTTATACTCTGAAAATATTCAAATTTTAGCTCGGGATAATATACTTTTTTTTCTTTTGTAAATTACGTATTGATTTGATTTTATTTTACGAATTAATTTTATCTCTCGTTACTTGTCACTCTACTTATTCGCTCGATCACTTCGGATAATTTCGGCCGTATATTTCAGGCGTTAATTTCTTTTCTTATTAAAAAAAATCTCGTTGTGTTCGGTATTTTCGTTGTTTTTCGTTTTCTTCTTTTGTTTCATTTCGGCTAATATGGTTGATAACGTTGTCTAATGTCGTCATTCCAATTTTTTTTTCGTTTTATAAATCGGATACGTATTATGTGTTCATGTTAGCTTATTCCCCTCCCTTTTTTTTTACCGCCTTGTACGAGAGATAAGAGAAGAAATGAAATAATTGGCGATTGTACATGAATGGTTGGTTACGTGGTCTTTCAAGCGGGCTGTCTGGAAGACATCGATAGGCTCTGATTACTCGCGAGCAATTTTTTCCCCGTTGAAGGAAAAATACGATGATGAACGCGTGGTTACCGAAATGAAGAAACGTAGCTGTAAATTTAGCGCTTCCTGTGTCGCCTTCGCTTTGCGGTATCCGACAATTTTCTATTTTTTAAATTAATCGAGATTATCAATTCGTCTGTAGATAGATTGGCCGGTATTTTAATAATGGTACTACCGCGTAGAAAAATAATTTTTAAGCTTTGACACCGTTATAAGTTTTTTGATTACTGTGATGTATTTTACTTGTTGCGCTTTTTTAAAAATTATTCGCTTGAGGAGCTGTTTTTCGCTTCGATGTCGTGGTTTTGGTTTTTTTTTCGTGGTCTTTATTTGATCTTAACGACGAAGCGTAAAAATGGCTTCAGTTTTGGCGATTTGAAGCGATTTTATTAAATGTACATAGTAAATTACATTGGATGATTTGAACCTTGGATAGGTATATTTTAGAATATATTGTATGTTCGCGTACTGTGGTACGATAGTTGAGATGGTAATTTTCTACGAATTTGAATTTTTTTTATGACTATGTAAAGTATTAATTTTCACTTGTATATAATAAATGGTGCTTTGTGCTTGCATATCTATGGTGTAGTTCGCGTCGATTGTGATTAATGTTTACGCTTGCTTGAGTTCCGTTTTCTGTCGTAATTTTTTTGCTAACGTGTCTGAAGATTTGGGTTTTTCTTTCATTTCGTTTGCGTTTTCCGCGATGAAAATTACCATTTTTTTTCTTTCTGATCAAAGCCATTTATTTTTAGATAGGTACAATTTCGAATGTCGATTATTTTAACGCACAACCGGATATTTGTTTTTTCTCGTTTTGTAGTTTCGTGCATTTAATTTTAAACATATCCATTTTTATTTTTATTTTTACATTGACCTTCTCGTATTTTATTAACTTTTTATTTTTGTTTCTGTTGATAGCATTTAATTTATTAATTTTAATATTTGTAATAAATAAATATAATGACACGTGATTGTTTTTTTTCTGCGGAGATGCTAATAAGAGATGGCGGAGATAAGTAATCATGAATGGAAAGCTGTCGCAATAAGTCGAGGAAAAGGTCGTTTAATGTGATCATTTTTACATCTCCCCTCCACCTGCATTCTTCATAGAAACCGATTTTTTCCTGCAGAGAATCTCATAAGAGATGATTTTAGCGCAGATTGATAAAGGATATTTTTGAAATTGCAATTAGGCAACACTGCGCGTAGATTGGAAATCGTAGAGTTTTAAAATGACGCTTTGACACCTGAAAAACATTTCGATGAGTTTGATGTACTCGAGATTACTCCACCTTGAGTGATTTATCAGGAATTATTCGAGATACCCCATTTCAAGTAATTTATCAGGATTGATCGTAGATATTTTTGAAATTACATTCAGACAACGCTGCACAAATACGGAAAATTGTAGATTTTCAAAATGACGCCTGAAAAATATTTAAACGAGTTTGATTTACTCGAGATTGCTCCATTTTGAGTATCTTATCAGGATTAGACTTCATCGGAGTTGCAAAATACCCCTTTACCCCTCTTCCGATGTTTCTGTTTCTACGAAACAATATTGCAAAAGATAAGAATTCCCTTTGTGATGGAGAGAATTGCGATGATAATGCGAATTCCATAATGAGTATCATGGCGTGAAATTAGTCAACATTTCCTTGAATTTATCAATTTCACGATTGAATTTTCAAGTTTAATAAACGGAGACACGGAGCAATTGCGAAGCGATTTGTCGATAATTCAATGTTGAGCGCGTATGTTTGTATGTTAACCTCGGTCAAGTTTTTTCGTGATATTAATACAATAAAATGAAACATCATTGATGGTTTATTTTCACGAGATAAATTGTATCAGATGATTAAAGATTAAATTCGTACATTGATAAGATTTCAATTTGCGGTATTACTCGTATCTTGGATTTCTCTCGATTAACGGATGTTTCTGTAAGATTTAAGATGGTCAGGTTATGTAATTATGGAAATTGCAATTTCAATCTGGAAACATATGAGTATGAAATTAGTGCGTTATGATTATTAGCGGTAATTTGAATAAAAATCATTTACATAATTATTTCCGTCGACAAATTGATCGTGAGTCAGCTACTAGGTGATTCTTCGCATTGCATTTCGATGATTACGCGTCTCCACACGTGGGCAACATGGGAAGTGGGAACGCCTATATTGATAGGTAAATTAAAACAATGATATCATCGGTTTGATAATATTGCCAGAGGTTTGTGTACAATATTAGAAGGTATTTTACCTGCCGGAACATGGTCATTATTCAACGTTCTGTCCACATTATGAAATAGCTGAAATAAAATCTACCACTAACAAGAATAGTTGAAGGAAAATGCCGACAATGAAGCGATATAATGATAGGTACAGCGTAAGAAGTTGATGAAAAATGTATATGAAAATATAATGAAAATGAGATATTTTAAATGAAATTAAATGAATTGAAATGATTGCTGAATTTAAGGTTTATGTTTCATGGAATAATGTTGAGGTTTAGTTTTACGTAGTTTTTTGTAATAAGGTTAGTTATGGTTGAAAATGTTCCAAGTGCTGAGTTACTTCTATTGAATTGTAGTTATTTAGTGCAGAAATGTAAAATGTATATGTTTGTACTTTCGTGGTATATAGTTAATTGTATTTTCGTAATTAAGCGTCTTTTAATTAATTCGTTATTCAATGTTACAGTAGTTATTAGTTGTATGATATCCAAGATGTAAGTAATTAAGTGTAGTAACAAATTTACGCCTGTTTATGTTTTCTCGTTAATTGTTAATTTCCTTAAATGAATCGTACAAATTGTAAATTATGCGTTAATTCGTTAATATTGTGATTTACGAATCGTATCGTCAGTAATCGTAATGTTCAGTACTTTTTTATTTGTTTATTTCAATTGGTAACATCAATACGGATACGTTACGGTAACAGTGTTGCCATTATGTAAGAAATCGAAAGTATCGGCGTTTCAGTAATTTTATGCTGTTTGATTTACAAGTTACGTTTGTTAGTAAAGTTAATTAATTATTTGCATTGCGGTGAAATTATGCGTTTCAGTGAAATCACACAGAAATGAAATTGCCAAGTTGAAAGTAAATGCTAGTTCGAAGAAGTCGTCCACGTAAGTATAGGTTGAAGAATTTGTCAAGTTTCCGGTGACTGAAAATTAAACGTGTGTTATTAAGTCAATAATTCTTCGTAATTAAGTCATTCGTAGGTAAATAGAAAAAACGTTGAATTCGTGAAATAGTCAAGTGATTCAGTGCAGAAGAAGTCAAGTCAGTTATCAATTTTCTTTCAGTTGATAATTTTTGCAAGTTTTACGAGTACATCCGAATGTTTACGAACACATCCGAATTTTCAACTAGTTGTAGTAAAAATATGAATACATTTTCAACATGTCAAAAGTTAAATGATAACAAGTTATTTGTTTTAAAATGTTGTAAATTTTAATAGTAGGTAACCTAATGTAAGTAATTTAGTTGGAATATCACGTAGGTAAGTTAGTATTAGTAACAGTATACTTCGTAATTTCGTAAGTTCGTATTAGTTTACACAGTTCAGTTTACAATCTAAGTCAACACGATGGAGTGAAATATACCAAGTTACAAGTATTCAAATCCAAGTATCACGTAAAGTTGAAGAAAAATACGTATTTTAGAGTAATCAATGGGTAAAATTATCAGTAAGTAATAAAGTCAGCGTTATCAGTCAAGTAGGTACTAGGTAGCTAGTAGCTAGATACTTTGAAATATCTACGATAAATTTAGCAATCTAATTTCAATATATTTTCAGAAATATTTACATCATATCGACAGTCCCCGAAGATACAGTCTATTCATCGACAGTTTCCGAAGTGTTCACAAAAAACGTGACAGTTACCGAAGATTATACCGTTAGTTTGAGGAAAAGTGCATAAATGATAAAAAAAAGCGTGAGATGGGGGTCAGATGAAAATATACAATGAAAAATGAAATTTACATCGCTATAACGTGCGTTAATAATTAACGTTATGATATGAATTCGTTACGGCGCGAAAATGATTATGATTTAGTGATCGTTTGATGAAAAGAAAATACATGTATTGTTTTTACTGAGTAAACTGTAAGTTATGTATAAGTTTCAAGTTATGTTTATTCTACTCGTTAATTACGTCGTCCATTACGTTATAGTTCGTGTATAGTTCAAATAAAATAGTAATTTACACGCTATAAACAATTAGTTTCAATAATTTCACATGTCACCTGCTTGTTCGTCGTCGTATATCTGAAAACACATCATGTCTATGAAATAATTCTCGTCGATGTAACAAAAAAACATATCTTACCACGACATGGACAATTCAAGGCAATGGTATTTATCCCGCGTCCATCGCGGATCCAATTATACAACCTTGAATAAAATATTAATGAATTAGTTGACAACGTTTAACACATGAACTCGACGTATCGTGTACTTTCAATCTTCCATACGGTAAATTCAACGAAGATCGAGTTTTTTCTCGTTTAAGAAAACTAAACGCCGCTTTCCCTTTTAACCAGTATTCACTTTCGATTTTTTATAGATTCTTTATCTCCGTTCAGTTAACAATTTCATGTCCTATTTTGGAACTCGAACATGTACAGAAATCTTAATTACATTCGCGAATTTTACTCGTGATACACGTTCGTCGTAATTTCTACATTTGCGAAAAATAATCGCTCGTTTATCAAAATAACACGAGCGGAATGTTTCAACGGTGGGAATTCAATTTAGTGGTAAAAGTGAACAATGTTAAAGAATAACTCGAGAATTACATACTTGCCGAATTGAATCAAAATTCAATTTTGTATTCATTTTTCTCCGAGTTTCTGGGTCTTTGCTAATTCGACGATGTAATTCGGGTCATCTTCAACGGTACATTCTGTAACAAATGAATTAGGTACTCGATAAAATAACGATAGATAATTGATACAGAAATGAAGAAAAATTGAACAATTATGATGAAATCTCAACAACATTAATTTCATTCTTCATTCTTAAACTCTTTTTACTCAAATATGTCATCTGTTATAGTCCATAATAGTAAATTTAGTATCGAAGCAATGACATAGTGACTTGGTCATGATTATAAATTGTAACAAATCCAACGGAGCTAGTAACGTCTTCGGGCGAGAAGTCCACTTGAAAAGATACGATTACTGGAAAGTTGGCCACAGTTCACTAAACTCTTATCAAAGCAACTAATTTGATTAATTTATCAATTAGACTCTGCTAAATCTAATCTCAACTGTTGATCAGTGATAACGAATATGATTATTTTTATCAATCATCATGATGTAATTTTGCATACTTATACATGTTCTATAATACACAAATTTGTCATGGTCAAAGATCCCACATATTAGCTAAACCTCATGATATGCTCTTTTGTCCTTTTATTACCACAATATATCTACCTAAATACCCAACAAATCTTCAAACCTTAGATTGACATTTGATAGATGACTAGAAAGGTCAAGCGTATTCACTTATTCAGCAACTCACAAAACGACTAGAAAAAAAAGAACTTTCGCTGTCAATGATTAACGATACCGGTTTATAATAGTTTTAGTCGTGCGTTAAATTCGTACACAACGAGTGAAAGGAAGATGAAAGTTTTCCATTCACCTACGCTTTTTTTTGTTTACGAAGCACTCCTCGATTGATAATTTTAGGTCAACGACGAAATTTCGTACTTTTTTGTTTTAGTTTTACGACCATCGAGCATATGGTGTCGTATATTCTTTAAGAGAGGCGTTAAAAGTGGCAAATTTTCTCATAGTAGCTTAACCTATTGTTTATAGTCATTAAGGAAGGAAGCTTTATCAGCTGCGGTAATTTTCCTGTGATAATTAAACTAATAATTACGATATCAGTACGCCGTGAAAAATCAATACAAAATATTCAAATTGGTACATAAACCGCAATAATGAATCAGCTCGGTGTGATTATTGATACTCAATTGTTCATCTAAATCGACACGCCTCATCGGTTCGTTTATTTTAGTAGGTAAAATAGGAAAATCTATTAGCACGTGTAACCGCGTAACCGTTTTTTTTACACGGATAATTTGCTTATTTCATATTTATAATCATTACCTAATTGATACGCATAACGTAAAGTATTAAAGGTGGAATACACGTCGAATTTACTTTCACTGATAACAATACATGCGTATTTTCTCATCGTATACCTCAAAAAACTAATACGTGAACACGATTCGTCAACACAGTCGTCGTATGAATTTAAATTAAAAATTACCATTTCGCGAATACTCGTAAAATGATAAAAAAAATCGTCGCAAATAAAAGAGAAAGTACGATGGGAATTGCAAAAATAAGCCGCGTTTCGTACAATCGAGATAAACGATGAAATGGCGTTTTGCTTAGACGAAGATAATAAAGCTGCTGAAACTGAATTTTATTCGTATGAATAGCTCGTGTTTTCTATAGCTTTGTTTTTAATTGCCTTCTCGACGGAGTCCTAGTTTTTTGTAGGTTTATACCGAAGACATCGTGAGTTATGATTTATGATACGTGATACGTGAAACGAACATTCGACAAATGATAAATATTCTATTCAAATCTAGGTCAAGATATTATAGCACTTCGGTGTAATTCGTCTGCAAAATTACTTAGGTTCGCAAGCTATGAAAAAATTGCCAACATTGTATCTATATTATAATTCCTAATGAATCTTTATACACGAAATGAACTCGTATAAACTCCCAAAAGATGTCAATACCCTGTACGAGTTTCTTCGTGTATCGACAATGTCAACCAGTTCCCTCCTCCGCCCGCGTTTCCAAAATGCAGTTTTATTTTCGACGTATCTTATTACCTATTCAATATGCATCTGAAACATATCTCGATTGAATTCCTATTTACGCTGAATTCCTTATCGAAAAGTTGATTTCGTTTTCTCAAAAAGGAGGAGGCGATGGCTTGTTGCTAGGTTTCTTAAACATTCGATTTATATCTTGTTCTTTGGAAGGTTTCATAACAGGAGGTTGAAATTGTCTAAAATTAATTACCATACTTGGAAACTTAACGATACAGCTAAATGAATAATTTGGAAAATAATTCCCACTTCGTCTCCCCTCATCACATATTCTTTTTCGGATCTGTAATCCGTACTTCATATATTTGCAAGTATTATTCGCGAAGAGAAGGAATTAGAAAATTATAAGTTTTGATTTATTTTTCTCGCTAAATTCAGGAAAATAGGAAACAATTTTTTTTTTATTTTTTCTTTCCCTCTTGAAATAGCACGAGGTCAAAATAACATTTTGATATTTTCAAAAAATCTAATTCATCGAGAAATAAATGAGAAAATGGCACAGAATGAGCAGTTGGACAATAGCGCAGACGTGATGAGGGAGAGAAGGGGGAGGCGAATTAAAAATATCCTGACGAAAGTTAGTCACTACTTGTTAGACAAATTCAAAATCCTAACTTTTCTTGGTGATGGCGAAAGCTGGAGGGGATGGAGTGAAAATTCGAGATTGGGAACAAGAATCGGAAAATTTTTCGTGAACAGTTACAATCCATATCCGCGAGGAGCGCTGTTCCTCGCCACAGGTTTAAATAATCAACTTTCTGATTGGATGAAAAATGTAATGGCTCAGCTCATGTTAAAAATCAATGTCAGCTTCGCACATGTATTCTCATCCATATTTCATCCTTGCACCTTATTTCCAAAGGCCACAATTGGAATTTACTGCAAAAGCTGCATCAAATCGAACGGACTTTCTCATCGTAGAATCATCGATGTGCAACTTTCTCATGCGAATGTCTCAGCACCCAGATGGATTACTCGGCACGTAGACGCAGCATCCAACGGTTTACGCGATTTTGAAACACACACCGGTTAAATTTCGCCGCTCACAGTCACCGAACACGAGTCGGTGAAAGTGTCATAGGATTTCAAAACGCTATCTTCGATTGATCACGGTAAATTAAAAAAGTCTCGCTTATTAGACATTCGCAAGTGGCGTATAAAGCATCCGCACAAATCCGCGGAATCTTTATTGATACGTTCGATGTAAGATGGCAGCCAACAGCCTCCAGTGAGATAATTTTTTCCATGTTTCGCCCACCGAGTACAATCTCGTTTCCGTATAGACGAATCCCACTTGGACGATTATGAGAAAAAAAACTACCCGACGACAGTAGGTGTGACATTTCTTTAACCCTTCTACCGCTATCTTGATTATAATTTTTTAAAACCGCACGAGTCCACGACACCGTGACGTCATTACGCCGACGGTTTTCGATTAAGATTTATGTAAAATGACTACAGATACACTCCTTTTTTGAAAAACTAGGGTCATCGTCTTTTCGCGCTGTACCGTTGCGACGACTACGACTCTTTCGGCAGGTTTTTTTTCGACAAATGTATGCAGATTATGCGGTCGTGTGGGATGATTGGGTTTCGCGATCGTGAAAATTCTCCATAGACGATAATTAAGCTTTGGAAGTGGGTTTGCTTGGATTTTTGCGCGTGGATTTGTGGTACTTTTATATTATCGAATGAACGCGGATTCGATGATTTTTGTCAATGAAGGCCGAAAATCACTTGGTGGTTCTGCTTTCATGAGCTACGAGGTATTTAATGTAATCTTTGAAGAGACATCCAACCCCAGGGAGTAAATTCGTACTAAGCCAGAAAGGGCGGATCACCGATGGAGATAAATAAAATAAAAAGAAGAAAGGATGTCGTTAACTGAGTCTGGACCAATAAACAACAACCGCCCTCATGCATAAAACAGACAATAAAAGGACGACAAAGAACCCAAGTAATAGGGATATGAAACCCCTAGACAAATACCTGTTGCCAACAACAATGGCCGCAGAAAACACGTTGGCCAATCTTAATGCGTCACAGAAAACATGACGAGGGTGCCTAAACACCTTATTGAAGGTTCAAACACAAGCTCCATTTACTTTCTCCGCCTTCCTTAAGCCCATCATCTTCAATGAATCTCCTTAAAGTTCATCTTACTGGCATGTTAACCCTTTCAAGAAAGCTGGCCATGAGGCGACGTACCCCTAGTCCCTTCTCGACAGTGAATAAAACTAATCACTGAAGGCGTGAGTTTACCTTCATTTATGTGAGATATTCATGTTAGAGCGTTTTCGTGAGGCTTGAGGTATCTTGAGAAAAAAATTTTTGAAACGAAAGTTGTTGCAAATTGAATGAGGAACATTTTTTGTGTGAATTATTTATTCGTATCTTCTCAAATTCAATGGTGCTGGAACGAAATCAATTCGTTTCGTTCCACATAACGTTTCAGCAGGTTTTTACAATTTTGTTTCGTTCATTTTGCTTCGTTTCTTCGCTGAAATGATTCGTTTCGTTTTTTCTTTCCAAAAAATTAATCAAAATATATCAAAATTCAACTTGCAAAACAAAAAACAAACAAAAAAAGTTGAACTTCAGATGTGTCTGTGGTTACTTTTCTACATGATTAGCCTTCTAGCATTATTTTCTTTGAAGTATCTCAGTAGGAACACCAAACAAAGATATATTCCGTTGAAAAATAATGGAAAAATCACAATTGAATGTTTAAAATAACAGTAACGGAAACGAGTTCCACATTTTGTTATTTTTTTTCAAACAAAATCGTTTCGTTTCGCATAACGTTACCGCAGTTTTTATGAAAAAGGTGCGTCTCGTTTCGTGTTTCGTTTCTCATTTCGTTCCCTCCCTCCCTCAAATTTCACCATATTTTTGGTATTGCAAAAAAAAGAAGACTCATCTTGGGCGTTTTTGTGATACTTGAGATGATCTGAGGTAAAAATGTTTGAAATAAAAGTTATTGGAAATTTAAAGAGGAACATTTTTCATACCAACAATTTTTTTGTATCTTTTCAAATTTCGTCATAATTTTACTATTCTACTTGGAAAGCTATAAACTTCTCTTCAATAAGCTTTTCCACAGAGTTTGATGGATCTTTGAGCAGCTATGCATCAAAATAAGCCCTGTACTTTCCAACACTTTTTCCACTTAAAATCCATCATCAGGTCAGTTACACACAAACCCACGAAAGAATGGTCACCCAAACATTAACTCCAACATCAAAGTACCGTTCTAAATCACCATCATTAAAAAGAGCTGTCGCATCGTTAGGAAAAAAAAAACAAGAAACGTTTAAACGTTTAAATTGCCAAGGTTACGTCCACTACATGCACAACTCAGACGCCATTAACATCACACACCGGGGAACTTTCACCATACAATTAGCCCCAGCCAGCTCACCGGATAGGCTCACCCCCACAGTGATCGCATACAGACAGCTCCACCATAAACACTCCATCCGAATACAAAAACAAAATATAAACTCTTATCAATAAAAACTTTCACCTTATCAAAAAGAAAAACCAGTGTTTGATAAATGGAAAGTAGACCCGGCGTTCAACCTCTAGCTCGAAAACCAACAAATTCTAGTTACAAGCTTAGCGGTTTTTTATTTACAATTCAAATACACATAAGTAGTATAACTATGTACACTCAAGGACGAATTAATCATATAATTAACTCTATGCGCCACGATACACGCACCGGAGGCTTCTTTTCTATTATTTGATTATTTAAACGCCATTAAACACGCGGTAGCTCGTAATGTTTTTACTAGTTCAAAAAGCGAAAAAAATTATTAATTAAACGGCGTTCGTCGATGGTACCATTTCCCTCCATCGAATGTCGACGCGCCGGCCATCCATAAATTCGCTAATTATCGGCGAAATCTGCAGATAAGGAATGTTTACGCTTCGAGTGGTAACTAGTCTGAGGATTTTTTTTTGTAATGCTTGATTATTCAAAGAGAAATGTGTCGGTGGATACCAAGAAGGTCGTAATTTTTACATGATGAGCTTCTCGCGACGATTCTACCGATTATTTATGCAGTCAAATTTATTCTACGGAGGAGGGGGGCTCTATACAAATACGTGTTTTATTTTTGAGGAAAATAGGGCATTCAATTTCAAAGTTGAGCATTTAAAAGAGCAGAACGAGCAGAGTTACCGAGAACAAAAGCAAGGCCGGGGTAAGTGTTCTGGGCCCCCTTCTAAATTTGTGCATAATACTTATTAACTGAACGAAATCGGGGGGTTGCTTAATATCATTAAATAACTTGGAAATTTTCGGGCCTCTTAGGGAAAGCCATGCCAAGGGAAGTTAACTAGAAGGTTAGAGACCATTTCATAAGTGAACTTTTTTGAAAGTAATAATTTTTCTTAAATCATAAAACTTCTAGAAAAATTTATTGATTCGAGGAGAGGGGGGAGGGGATCACTCTTATATTAAAACGATAAATTCCGAATTTTTTTTCGCTTTTAAAACTACCAAATAAATAAATTGTCGCCCCTTCGTTTCAATTCACGATTCAAATATTTTTATGAAATTTCCAGGACAATGAAATATTTGATATTGAATCATGGAACGAATTTCCACTACTTTTAATTAACTCTTTATTTTTCTGCATCTAATATGCATTTTTAAAAATGATCTCCCAGTGCAAGTGCCCCTGTTGCACTCCCCTCCCACCTGTACTCCTCGCAGAATAATTTTTTTTCATTTGGGGAATGCTCTGTATGTCTCATTAGCTCACTTTTTTCCACAATTTCTACCTTCGAGGCCCTGAATGCAACGTTTCTACTAAATTTTCTTCTCATTATGTAAAATTATTCTCATTTTTGAGATTTAGATAGGAAATTCGAGGAATTGAAAAGCAAAACGTGATTTTTTTTCGATTTAAAAAAAGATAAAAATTTGGCACGAAATTTTTCGTGATCAACGTTGTTTAGATTTCACGTTCAAGATGTTAAATAATCATTCCCTGAATTATGGCGTTAACCCCCCCCCCCTCAGTGTTTTAGTTTCAGAGAATAATCAAATGGTTTATGAGTCATTGCTGAAAATATTTTACGAGTATTTCGTATCACAAAAGAGGATTAAAATTTTTCGAAGAATTATGTTATTTTTTTACGTTTTAAAAAACTAGCAAAGACACGAAAAATTGTAAATTCGCTAATTACGCTTTTTAAATAAGTAATAAAAGTTCAATGAAAAATAATGAAAATTATATTAATTAAAAAATTGCATAAGTAAAAAAAAATTGTGTAAAACTGCAATTTAAAAAAAAACTTTGTAATAAATAAAATACCTATGAGGATATAAAATTTTAGGAATTGAAGACCTCATGCAAATGGTGTCATTTTTTTAATATTTTAAATAATTTTAAATAATTTTTTCATAATTAAGCATAAATTCTTTATGAAAAATTGTCTCGTTTAATTTTTTTTTATTTTTCATCTTAAAAAATTCAATTATGTATATTTAAATTGCTTCCATAGCTGTGATAATTTAAAAAAATAATCTTCCCCCTTCCCTCCCCCAAGCAGAACTATGGAAAAATTGTTTAAACCATTTTTTCAGTATAAAAAAGTAATACTTATCGTTCCAAGAATTATTTTTCTTATTTTTTCGGAATTTTTTTCGCCTGTAAATTGATTTTTAATGTTTTTAGGACGAGACGTTTAGATTAGGAGGAGTTTCAAACTTGAAAAGCTGCTTAAAAAGGAGAACTTGAGTCATGAAAATTGTGGTAAAATAAAAATACACCATTTTGTGTCTTAACTTTTCATATTATTTATAAATTTTTTCGCCAGCTAAATTTCACAAAATATCCACCTCTGAATTCGAGTCAACAATGAAAACTAAACAATCGAAATTCAAATTAGAATTCCGTCGATGTAATTTAATCGTCATAATCGCATCGAAATAATATCAATTGATCATGATGGCCACTGAACAATAAAATCCTCGAAATTACTCACATCCTCTACCAGCAGAGATACCTCTACGATCACACTGAATCATATTCTATGAAATCCTTACACGACCTCAACATATATCACGAATATACGAATAAAGCGAAAAATAAAATAATCGTACATAACCTTATAATATGAAAATTTTTAAAAATTCGTACCACTAACCTTGAAAAAGATTACGTAATCGACGCATACGACTTGGCACAGGATGAAAAACACGTAACTCCATGATGCACGCCCGAATGCTACCACAAGACTGCATTACCAAAAGCGTTCCATCGAGTACGCCTGGTTTGGCGAAACTGCAACGACATCGTTGACTCGCGAGACCGCCACTTGTTGATCCCTCCTCTACGAAGCGAGATGTTTTCACGCAGCCGGCGCGATATTTTTGAATGCAATTAAAACGCGATAATGATAAGTCATATATCATGCTAGTAACGTAGGTAAACACACTTTCCAATATCCCCTCGTCGACAATCGTATTCGATTTTCCTTTCGAAATCATTTCACGGTGATTAACAACCGTCGAATTTTCCTTGGACTGCGTGACGATTGTTTCGATTCGTCGTATTTACTTCAGCGAATCCTTTTCGACGATTTGTCTCTTCCTTTGTGTAATTGCCAGAAAAAGTGAGGTTGCAGTGAAGTGGAGGAGAGGGGGGTTTGATATATTTGAATTTCGATGTGTCGATTTATTTTAGTAATTTGATGTTGATGTTTTTCAATTTCGATATTTTGATTTCATTTCAATACTTCAATTTAAATGTTTCAATTAATTTTTATTTCGTAATACTCGATTTTAATTGTTGATATTTTTTAATTTTGATGCTGTATTTCGGATTTTATATTATGATATTTAAATCTTCTAACTTTCATCTAAATTAGAGCTGTCGACTTGAAGGAAAAAAATCGATTAATCGATTAGGAAAAATTCAATCATTTGCGATTAAATCGATTTCAACTTTTTAAATCGATTAATCGACTCGATTGTTCCACTCGATCGGAATTAATCGACTCTAATCGATTTCGATTCGATCAAGAAGCACAATGAAAATAAATCTCGTTTTTCCTTTTCTGTCGAATCGATCAAATCGATAGTTGATTGAGTCGAATTAGATCGAATGATCGAGTTGATTAATCCATT
>QBDW01002544.1:0-14900 GCA_003261595.1 Maconellicoccus hirsutus | reverse complement strand
ACATCACTTTTAGTTATCTCTTCTTTAAAAAAAAAATTACTCATAATTTATGGAACCTAACCCCCCCCCCAAGGAACAATCCTAAAACCGGCCCTGTACTCCCTGGTTAGAACTTGGATGTGAATAAATCCATGTGCCGTACTATGGACAACTATATGCAACCAATGTTGCATATTTGTTAACGAAAACGATTTCACGAAGAGCAACTCGCACAAGAACCAGCAACAAAAATCAAATACGAACCTCAACAAACGGATTTTCATTTGATGAACAATTTCGATTTTTTTGCTGATTCAAGCTGGAATGAATTTATCAATGATACAACTTAATCACATTTTGATTCTGAACAGCATCATCGTGATTTTTTTATTCTTACCCTATTTCGCGTTTCTACTTCACGATGGACTTTCCGATCTCACGTTGTTTTTATTGGTTCAACAATCACAAACAGTAAATTTCGGTATCCGTTGTTTTACTGATAATAATGGAAAAGTAGCAGGTTCCCAAGTCATTTCATTAATTCAGCTGAAAAATCATCGTGAACAATCAAACCACAAAATTCATACATTTATTAATAAAAAACCAAAAAAAATTCGGTCAACATTACAAACTAGAAAATCATCGAATAATACGAACAAATCAATAATTACTAAAAAAGCGCCAAAAAAACTTATAAAGAACAACCAATGAATTACAACAAACAAAAAAACACCAAAAGATTCCATAAAATATCACCAATGCTAAACTAAATCATTGGAAAAAAGCTCTACTGTTCCATTTTTCGACACCATCTTCGTAAAACTTCTCATGCCCCCAAGTTAAAAATTTCTCCGGCGGCATCTGTTGCGCGAAATCATAACGATTATATTTCTTCACAAATTCCACGATTTTATTTCTCACAATTTGCGACGGCATATCCATCGAAGTCTCAATACCGAGCAAACCATTATACACGAATAATTTCTCGATGGCATTAGAATTCGGCGAAAACACGCCATAACATAAAAGCTCCAAGAAATTTTGTTTGTTTTGAACATTACTACGGAAACAAACATCCATGATGGCGTTTGTTGTACTCACAAAAGCACCAGTTTCTACGACATCCGAGGCTAACTCTATTTTCACTAGGGCATTCTCAATGCCCGGAAATTCGTCGAAATACTTCTTGATGTTTCGTATAATTTTCAAATCCAACGAATACGTCGTCGAGAAACTTTCGAAAGCTTGCTTTCGTCTGTACGCCAGCGTCAGCATGCTCAACTCGAATAACATTTCTTCAATATCCTTTCTAGATTTTTTATAAACGTTGTAATGTTTTAAACATTCAAACAAGCAGTCGTCTATCATGAAAACTGGCTTAGTTGAGCTGCGAATCGCGTGAACAAAGAAAAACAAAAATTTCTCAAAGCGTTGCGTATACTCGAAACGATGATTCTTGAAGAATTCGCCGTTTAGTAAAGAAAACAACTCGTAGAAGTTGATTTCTGGTAATTTAACTAAATACTGCGGTTCATATTTGGACGCAGACACGACCAAAGGCTCGTTGTACAATTCGGTGACTTTTTTCGTCATATCGAACATTTGCTGGTACCTTTTAACGCCGTGTTTATTCAACCTCGGGTAATCTTTGAAGTAATCGCACGTCACATATTCGAGGCAAGATGTACAGCTCACGTCACCACTATCACGATTCAACGATAATCCTACAAGATCAATACCACATAATGCCTTCGAGAGGGCATCTTCTGCGAACTTTTTCTTCCTGAAATTCAAAATATTAGCGAAGAAGCTCCTCACAACCGATGTCGCGTTTACTTGATCGAAATGACGATTTAGGAATTTCTGCGTTTGCACCATTAAATCGCCATCGATGAATTCGATGATTTTCGCATCGCACTGTTCGACATCTTTTAATTCGTCGCTAACAACGAATGGGAAAATACTCGCTTGATTCTCCAAATATTTACAATATCCATCGGCGTTCGTAATATTGAAGACGTGCTTTTGCACGCAGAAATGAACATATACTCCTAAGAAGCCGTTCGAGGTGATGTTGAAGGGTTCGTGTACGCGTCTAACTTGCGTATGCGAATTGTTGAGGATTTCAGAGAGTTCTTCACGCATCGGAGGTGTCAGCATTTTAAAAAAATGAACGCTATTGCGTTCGCTTACGGTGGCCGGGAGATGGTTCGAAAGCGTAATTCGTCGGGTTTTGGCGAGCAAGTATTTGCGAAAGTCTTCTGGAATGAACTTGCTTTTTTCTCCTCGGAGTACAATCTCACAAAATTGTTTGTCGGTTTCCATCACATGTTGGTATGTTTTATTGCGATGGCGACCGTTCAAGAATGTTCTATTTTCCAATTCGTCTGACTGGAATATAAAGGAGATGTGGTAAAATCGCATATTAACCACGAAACATTCAACATTTCGATAAGGATTTATGAAAAAATCAAAAAACACGAATATAACATGAACACATAGTTACTTACCATGATTTTCTATCTTTCAATGACCACGTGAATGAAATGAACAAACGCAGACTTTTCTATTTCGTAATCGATGTTCAGAAATTGAAATAAATAACCAAAGTATATTAAAATAATGAAATGTAACAGTCAATTAACCAATATATCAGTTACATTTGAATATTTGTTATCATAATGCGATACCTACGACAACGTGATAACTTACCATTACTATGAAAAAGCATGAATCAAGAAAATTCTTGTGGTTACGTCAGTGTTACCAACACAAGATGAGCTAATCATGCGAATAATTCGAAGATCGAAATAATTACGCGATGCGATTGATTTTACTTGATATAAATATCGTATTAACAAATTTAATGATAAATTAAACATATAAATACTGAATTATGAAATAAATATAGTAAATTTTCAATTCACAGTATCCAAGTGTTTATAGAAATGGGAATTTTGTCATCTGTTAATTTCAATTCATCACTAGCCTTATCCGGTGACTGGTTTTGTCAATGCTGCAAAATTCAATCCGGCTGGTGATGAATGAGAAAATAAAATATACGTTGAAATGAAACGAAAAACTGAATGAAGAGTCGAATAACTTAATCAGATATACTCATGTTTGCTAAAATGCTTTTTTTTTCATGAAAACAATACCTACACGTGTACAGAAATACGTTCTTCGTAACTTGAACTGAATCCAAACTGAGAATCAGTGTTTACTGTTCATCACTGACAAATAAACGTATTTTTTATTCTTTTTTATAGAAAGTACGTTTTGAATTAAAAGCTAATAGCTAATTAGCTAGCTAGTAGCTAGCTAGCTACTATGTTGATGAATGAATCTGGCGACGAAAAAAACAATCTTTTGAAATATTGAATGAAAACATTCCAGTAAGAATTTCATTTCCCACTTAACTTCTGTTTACAAAGCTTGAAACCAGTTTCTTAATATTTGAAATATTCTCATGTTATTGTTCTTAAACTAAAGAAACTCAAATTTGACTTGTTCGCAGTTTGAAAACATTCGTACAAGTTACGAATATGGAGTATTTTTCGCAAACAGATACATATTTATTGTTTACTCTTCACTAGTATCGAATATGTTTGCATTTACAGACTGTAAATCAAGTCATGTCTTTACAACTTGTGAATAACGATTTGAAAACGTCAAATATCTACATGTATAATTTTATGCATCGAAATTGAAAAGAAACACCGATCTTTTTATTTTTTGAACCGTTACAGCTCTCTTGATTTGAAACTTGCATAAAATATGATGATACATTGATACATTCAACAAACTGCATCATGAAGTTTTTTAAAGTGGGTTGGGTACCAATTGAATCTTCCGAAAATATTTATATCTCTAATTTGTGAATGAGATGGAGAGTGAGAGTGAACACAGCAGGGAAAATGTTTCAAGATATCGAAAATTACGCGTGGATATTATCTGCGAATTTTTACGCCTTCCTCAGCATTAATAATCATTTCCGCTGCAATGTTTTTATCAACGACTAACTTCCTTCGATGCTGCATTGAAATCATGAAACGATAAAGAAAATAAAACTTCATTCGTCGGCATTATCAATTTATAATCAAACGCAATGCTACAGTAGCGTTTAATGGTCTAAGAAATTGATTATGAAAGAAAAAAGCAAACATCGAGTTAAAATTAGTTTTTTGACCGTTGAAAAAACTACAAAAAAATGTCGAATTAATTTTAAGAACATTTCGATTTTTTCTTTTTTTTATAAAAAGATCAAAGATCGTAGATTAAAACTACACGTCGAAATTTCAACAAAATCGTTGAATTGTGTTTAAGTCGAGTGAAATTTTCGAAAATTGGAGGACCAAAGTAATGGTATCTTGATGATATCTAAGCTGGGTACTCATTGTATTCAACTGTAATCAAAATCTCATCAGAATCCAGAATCTGGGTCTGGGGCATTTTACATTTGCATTCTTTCCAATGATACGTTTCGCTTTCATTTCATTTTGTGAGTGAGCGAGATGAACAATATTTTCGAGTTATAGTTTTTTTTGAGTGGTTATAACATTTCCATTGTGTCATTTATTTAATGATTTCTTTTTCAAAGTTTTTGAGATAAAATATACCAGAGTAATTTTCAACTTCAGCACCTCTCACGACGTTGGAACTTTGATCTGTTCACAAAAGTATTTTACGTTATTGAATCTGTTTTTCATGAAAAATATCGCGATTTACTTACGCAAATTTTTTACCAAGCAAGCGCCATTAATCAAAGAATATCTATTTTTATGAAAATTATCGTCATTTCATGCTTGTATCGTAAGCGATCATGGCAGAGTTGATGTCGACAGGTGGTATATCTTATTGTTTACTGATTTGAAAAATGTCTCAAAAAAATAAACCGAAACGAAAACACTTTTGATTTATGTGTTTCGACGCGATCGATCGTAATAAAAAGAGACCTCCTGCGATCGATTAAGCATTCGTAGAATTGACTAACTGTCGTGTTCGTATTCGTCGTCGAGTAAATTTTTTTATTTTTCAAAACTGAAAAAAATTTTTGCCAAGATGCACCTTACTACGATATTTTTTCTATTGTGCTTACATAGTTCAATTTATTTTACCTCGGTTTCTGGTCTTCTGGAGTCTACTTTCGATGCTCTCAGAGGGTAAGATAAAATCTCGACTTAGTCCAAAATTTCCTTTTTGTTTATATAATTTGTTAAAATATGGTTGCGTCGTGAGTCGATGTGGAGCTGAGAATTATATAGTTTCAGCTAAGTTCTCTTGGTTTGTTAAAATGTTTAATTTTTTGAGAATTTTTTAATTAGAAATTTTAAATTTGTTCAAGCCCGCGGAAGCCCGTTGACAAAATTAAATTATTCTTGATCAAAAAAAATTCCAAAAAAAACATTTAAGTGTCATAAACATTGCTTCAATGCCAAATTTTTCGTTTTACTTTCAAAGACGCTGATTTTCATTACTTGTTCAACAAAGTTTTAATTCATCTTATTTATTACTTTCAGGTACGCTTTCTGCACCTACGGAAGCTCAAGTCAATTTAAAGAACTGTGTGAACGAATGGCCGACGAAATGGGTTACGAGGGTTATATTGAATCCTACTTGGAGGACTTGGAATGTGAAGAGAAAACTGTATACGTCACTTCAGACGATGACGGATCGTACGTTCAACGAAGTACATATCTTCTACTATGCGCGTTCAATTGGGAAGACGGAAGGCAAAATTTGGAGTATCTAGGCGATGGTTATTATACCAATGATGTTTTGGTTTGGTCACCAGATGATGACGGCGATTTGACCTGTGATGGAAATTACTCAAATAAGTTGAGCGGTATATTCTATTAATATTACAATCGCGTTATTTCAATAATATTCCTTAATTTTATTAAACATTTATTAAATATAAAAATTTTAATTTTTTCATGTCAAAAAATTGCCTGAAATTGATGAATAAAACACGTTTTTCATACTTAAAAGTCGTCCACGTTCATAAATAAATAAAATCAGCCCCCCTACAAAAATTTTTCTAGAAAATATTTTGAAAAATAAATTTTGTGGAGGGGAAATTAGATATTTGAAATTATCCGTCTTTTTTCTTACAATCAGTAAAAACGTATGGTTTTTTTAAATAACACGTTGGTGGCCCGTAAGTGTACATTTTCCGCTAGTGCGTGGTGGCCGATATCAACTTGACGGACGTACGTTCTCAATTTTTTCATACTTGTGTATTTTTTTACGCAAAAATCGTCCATTTTTTCAGTGCATTGGATATAAAGTTTTTTCTTCTTATTAGCCTCTTAAACACGTTAAAAAATGTTTTAATGAAAAAAAAAATTATCCTTCGATTTAATCCTACAATTGGCACCGGAAAGTGGTTTTTAGGTGATTTTAGTATGTGTCTAAGCTCCAAAAGTTCTGATTTTTGCTTACTTTATGTGCATATAATATCGACACCTACCCCTAATACATATTACATTTGGTTGAAAATTTTAAAACACGTTTCAAAGGGGTTAAAGTGATTAAAAAAATCTGAAAAAATATGTTATCAAGGTAGAAAATTTCTCACCTGTAGTAGGCTAGGTTCTGTGGTCGATTATCCTTCAAGCCAAAATTTTTTTCATGTTGGGTGAAAATGTTATGCATGGAAAGTAAACTTACAGAGGAGCTATTTCGAAAAACCAAAAGTCCCCAACCCCACCCTGTTCCGTTTTTGAGTTAAGGGGGGTCAAAAATGTGGAAAAATTTTTTCGGGGGGCGTGGGGACTTTGGATTTTTAGATACTACTAATATCAACGATGAAAAATATCCGTTCCCCAAATCCATCGTGTTCCGTTTAGGCGCCAGCCCCCCTTCAAAAATCACGAAATCGGGGATATGACGCGTTTTTGGTGGTAATGTAAAAATATTTCCATTTCATGGTAAAAGTATTATATTCATGTGTAGTTGATGATATTCGTGTAATTGATCCATTTATTCAAATTCAGGGGTACCTAAATAGGTTATTTTTAAAGTTCTTTTACCGCCCCCTGGAAATCGGAAAAATGGGGGAAAATGGACGACCCTCAGAAAGGTGTTCCAAGGTGTCCTAGTACCTCTCGGAATAGCGGTCTTTCGAATTCAGGTGGCACTTCATCCTCTAGGGGTACCTAAAGTGAGTTAAATGAACCCAAGTGAGGTTTTTTTAAAATAACGGCTCAACTATCGTTTTTTTGGCCGAAATAGTTATTATCAAAATTAAAGAGCATTAAATTTCCTTTCGAATGCATTTTAATTCATTTCCGTACGACAATAAGGAGCCGAAGTTGAAGCGCGCCGCGTAAAATTCCTCATAAAAACTTGAAAAAAGTGAAAAAATCGCGTTTTTTTACTTTTTTCACCATAGCTTCGATAATTTGATAGAAGAAAAATCATAATAACTGTAATTGAAGAGCGTGTAATTTCCTATAAAAATGTTGCACTTTCGGCTTTTTTTAGCCAATGGTGTGCATGGAGGGGGAGAGAAAGTTGTTCACCTTTTTTGTTGGATGCACATATTTCAATCACGCCAGAATGAGCGAACCGAATTTGGTTAAATTTTGAGCATATCTTGTTATACGCCTATAGATGGTTACAGAATAGGTATTTTTCCACAAGACCAAAACTGGGGGGAGGAGGTGAAAAAAGGTTTTGGAAGGGTCAATATTTACAGACGCTAAATTTTCTCATCATCCACGTGTTCTATGATCAAAATACAAGTTTTTTCCAAATAACTCAAAACTAGTTTTGACGCGTCCTTCAATACCATTTTGGGGCTCCAATTTTCGAAAAAAATCAAAAATATTGAAAAAATCTTAATGATCTAAGAAATTGATTATGAAAGAAAAAAGCAAACATCGAGTTAAAATTATTTTTTTGACCGTTGAAAAAACTACAAAAAAATGTCGAATTAATTTTAAGAACATTTTGACTTTTTTTTTGTTATAAAAAGATCAAAGATCGTAGATAAAAACTACGCGTCGAAATTTCAACAAAATCGTTAAATTGTGTTTAAGTCGAGTGAAATTTTCGAAAATTGGAGGACCAATGTAATGTTATCTTGATAATATCTAAGCTGGGTACTCGTCGTATTCAAATCTAATCAAAATCTCATCAGAATCCGGACTCTGGGTCTGGGGCATTTCACCTCTGCTTTCTCTCCAATGATACGTTTCGCTTTCATTTCATTTTGCGAGTGAGCAAGATGAACAATATTTTCGAGTTATAGTTTTTTTTGAGTAGTTATAATATTTCCATTGTGTCATTTATTTAATGATTTCTTTTTCAAAGTTTTTGAGATAAAATGTACCAGAGTAATTTTCAACTTCAGCGCCTCTCACGACGTTGGAACATTGATCCGTTCACAAAAGTATTTTACGTTATTGAATCTGTTTTTCGAGAAAAATATCGCGATTTACTTACGCAATTTTTTTACCAAGCAAGCGGATCATGGTAGAGTTGGTGTCAACAGGTGGTATATCTTATACGTAGTTTACGGATTTGAAAAATGTCTCGAAAAAATAAACCGAAATTGAAACACTTTTGATTTATGTGTTTCGACGCGGTCGATCGTAATAAAAACAGACTTCCCGCGATCGATTAAGCATTCGTAAAATTGACTAACTGTCGTGTTCGTATTCGTCTTCGAGTAATTTTTTTTATTTTTCAAAACTGAAAAAAATTTTTGCCAAAATGCACCTTACGTTTTTTTTTCTATTGTGTTTACATAGTACAATTTATTATACCTCGGTTTCTGGTCTTTTGGAGTCTACTTTCGATGCTCACAGAGGGTAAGATAAAATCTCGATTTTGTCCAAAATTTCCTTTTTTTAAATATAATTTGTTAAAATATGGTTGCGTCGTGAGTTGATGTGGAGCTGAGAATCATATTGTTTTAGCTAAGTTCTCTTGATTTGTTAAAATGTTTAATTTTTTGAGAATTTTTTAATTAGAAACTTTAAATTTGTTCAAGCCCGTTGACAAAATTAAATTGTTCTTGATAAAAAAAATTCCAAAAAAACATTTAAATATCATAAGTATTGCTTCAACGTCAAATTTTTCATTTTACTTTCAAAGACGCTGATTTTCGTCACTTGCTCAACAAAGTTCTAATTCATCTTATTTATTATTTTCAGGTACGATTTCTGCTCCAACGGAAACTCAAGTCAATTTAAAGATCTGTGTAAACGAATGGCCGACAAAATGGGTTACAAGGATTATATTGAATCCTACTTGGAGAATTTGAATTGTGAGCAGCAAGTTGTATACGTCACCGCATACGATGACGGATCGTACGTTCCACGAAGTATAGACCTTCTACCATGCGAGTTCAATTGGGAAGACGGAAGGCAAAATTTGAAGTTCTTGAGCGATGGTTTTCATACCGACGATGTTTTGGTTTGGTCACCAAATGGTAGCGGCAAATTGACCTGTAATGGAAATTACTCGATTTTGAGCGGTATATTCGAGTAGAATTACAATCGCGTTATTTCAATAATATTCCTTAATTTTATTAAATGTTTATTAAATATAAAAATTTTAATTTTTTCATGTCAAAAAATTGCCTGAAATTGATGAATAAAACATGTTTTTCATACTTAAAAGTCGTCCATATTCATAAATAAACAAAATCAGCCCCCCTACAAAAATTTTTCTAGAAAATATTTTGAAAAATAAATTTTGTGGAGGGGAAATTAAATATTTGAAATTACCCGACTTTTTCCTCACAATCAGTAAAAACGTCTGGTTTTTTGAGATAACTCGTTAATGGCCCGTAAGTGTACATTTTCCGCTAGTATGTGGTGGCCGCTATCAACTTGACATACGTTCTCAATTTTTTAATAATTGTTTTTTTTTTCGCGAAAATCATCGATTTTTTCAGGGCATTCCATATGAAATTTATTCTTCTTATTACCCTCTTAAACACGTTAAAAAATGTTTTAGTAAAAAAAAAATTGTCCTTCGAATTGAAAAAATCTGAAAAAATATGTTATCAAGGTAGAAAATCCCTCACCTGTAAACATGAGAAGTCGTCAAGCTGCGACTAACCGACGTTTCATCAGAAACACCAGATAGAACGGAAGGGATACAATAAAAATGGGAGGAGTATATCACCCCCTTCCTATTCCATGTTGCATAACTTATCATTGGCGGCATAGAATACATCATTAAATACGACGTAATCATCTTGCAAGAGTTTTCAGATATAACTAACGTAAGCAATAATACGAAAATTGAAAAAAAAATTATTCAAGGAATCAGTTTTGGTGGCAAGTGGTTATCTACAATTCCTCTCTTCGTTGCAACACTTTCCACAACCAAAAACCGAATGATAACAATGAATGGGCTAAAAATTATTCCATTCCTTTGTTCATCCACTTAAGTAAGTAGAACAATGACAACCATTGCTCACAAATTTACCAACTGTTAGTCATTTTTGGCATTTGAAGTCAACGAAAAGTCGTGGAGGAAAAGAATTAAAAAAAACAATAAAAGGTAAAGCAGACTCCTCCTTGCGAAAAACGTGACCAACACAATGAAATGGATTTTGAAAGCACCATTTGACTTTGTAGGTAAAACCAAAGAAGATATTAGTCATTTTTTCAGAGAATCTGCAAACAAAAGAGCCCTCACGACAATGAACTGGTTCGAAATGTAGCCCTAGACTCTTCTGATCACCAGTTCGGTTTTCAAAGTCTTACGAGTATATACTGTTTTTGCGAATTGCGATATTTTTCGAATACGATTTTTCAAGCGTATTCAGTTCGTTGATATTTTATTTATTTTAATTTTTTCCAATTTTTTTATTTTTTTTAATTCAATATTTTTATTTTAATACTATTCGGTTATGATTTCAGTTTTCAAAGTTATTTCGAGAACCGGCCTTTGCAAATTACGATTTTTTTCGTGTTTATGATTTTGAGCGTCATTTGCGATTTTTTCTGACTACGATTTTTCAAGCGTATTTGGTTAGTTAATTTTTCTAATTTTTTTTTTTATGCTTATTTTTATTATTAAATTATTTTAATTCTAATAATATTCGGTTATGACTTCAGGTTTCGAATCCTTTCGAGAATCTTCTGCGAATTGCAATTCTTTTGTGTTCACGATTCATTACGAATTTTCGTCATTGTTTTTAATTTCCATTCCGATTATACATTTCTATCGGTGAGTTCCAAGATGTTTTTAATTAATATATTTTTTTGTTTTTATAATTTTTATTTTTATATATTTTTTCATTTTTTAATATTTTCATTAGCTTTGTTAACATTTTTTTTAATTTTTTAATTTTATTTTAAAACAAAAATAAATACCTAAAAAGTCGACATGAATTTTAAATCATTAAAAAATGATTTTTTTTTTCAAATACGAGTAACCCAAACGTTTTAATTGATTTTGTTTCAAAAAGTGCATTTTGAGAAGTTTACGAACGGATGATTTAAATAACATTTTTATTTTACTTATGGATGCCACATTTATTATTTTATATTATATGCATTTATTGTTACTTATTTCTTATATTTTAATTAAGTAAGTATATTAATTATTCACTCCTTACCCCCAATCTTCAAAAAATTATGGTGTTTGAGTTGATTTACGAGATTCCTCAATTTTAAAGGCACGTTAATAGAAAATGGTAAACAGTGATTAGGTTTGTTATGAAATTATAAATTTCATTTGTACATTTTATGGAAAAATTTCGATGTAAAAATTCAAAAATCGTATGAGCAAACTTTGAAAAAAAAGTGAAAATATTGCCATGTTCTTATGTTTATTTATATGGACATTGGTTCCTTGCGAAATGAGTCGTTAGTATTTCGAATAATTCAACATTCCTACCCCCTCCCCCCTAACGGCAGCTTTCCAAGTCAAGCACTCATCAGTATTGCTCTCTTGTCGTTGAAGTTGATTTGTAATATTACTCAATTTTTTTGATGAGATTGAAAAATTCATTTGAATACTTCATGAAAAAATTTGCATGCAAAAAATTTAAAGGCTATAGGCAGGTAAGCATATGCGATTTGCCCCCGGGTCCAGATTTTGATGATATTTGGGTGGGAGGTGGGTACCATCGAGACACATTCATGACCAAAATTTCAGCTCCCCCTAAAGACGATTTAAATCAAATACAATAACAAGACTTTTTTTAAATCGTTTTTATCGACTTCAAAAAAATCGAAAAATAATCTTAAAATTATTCCAAACAAAAAACGTTACACGATCCATAATCCAAAAATCGGTAGATTTTGAGAAAAAAATTTTTCAAGTACTGAGCTTAAGTGCGCGCGCGGTAATCGGTACTTCCCACTATGCAGCAGCGCCTCGTTTACATTTACGCGCGATGTTGCGTTGGGCCTGTAGTGAGGCGCTACCGCGTAGTGGGAAATATCGGCTAATGCGCGCGCGCGCTTTTTACGATTTTTGACCATGACCCTGTGGAGGCAAAATTTTGAAAAAAATATATGTTACGTAGAGGTCAAAAGTACATCTAAAAAATGAAGTTTGAAAATTTTCCAGGGTGAGATAGATACCTACAAAAAATAAATGAAGTTGAAAACGCCCATTTGGAGGGGAAAAAACTGGAGTGGAGGATTGTTGATTTTTTCATGGAAGGCTCTTATAAGGGTCTTTTATGTAGCAAAATTTCAATTAAATCCGTTAACTTTAATTTGAGAAAAAAATTCCTATCTGATTTTCGAAAAAAAAATTATTTCTCGAACACGGGGGGGGAGCTGAAATTTTGGTCATGGACGTTTCTCGATGGTACCCACCTCCCACCTATATATCATTAAAATCTGGACCCAGGGGCAAATCGCTTATGCTTACCTGCCTAGTGCCTATAGCCTTTGGTTGTCTGAGTGAAATTTAAAAAAAAATGAAAATTAAAAATGAAACTACCCTAAATTTTGAATGGAATTTGTCAATTCTGAATCCAATCTAATATTTTAATGAATCATTTTCAGATTCAAAATGAATTATTTGAGCATTCCTTCGATGACAGAATTAGCCGCCTTCAAGGTTGCCTTGGAAGTGTGGTACAAGGCATTCCATATGGAGACCAAAAGTACGACGGAGATTGAGTTATTCTCTACTACGTTGACTTTGAGGTACGCCAATCATGCCAACAAACTCGTGGACGAGATGGTGGGCGAGGTCCCTCACACGCTTCTTCCCACGATTAAAAAACAAATTTGCATCATCACGGAAGAGCTTTGTAATTTTATGGAACATTATCACGAAAGAATCACCGATGTGCATTATAACGGATCGTACATACTGAGGCTAATCCCAGATATCGTCTGGAGTAGCAATCGTACCATAGATTACATGCAAACGGCTGTTAATCTATTAAATGGTACGAAACTGAGTAAAAATGAACGTTTTAAATTAATGTGTCAATACTGCTTGAAGGATGACATATTGAAATTTATTTTCACCAAAGGAATTGACTTTGATGTGGGTGAATATCCGATGGTGCAATACTGGATTGATGCATTAAATGGAGATCCCACAGAGAGCATATACAGTATGGGTCTTATGTCCAATGATTACGTAGCAATTGATTACTTATGGAATAACTTATCACTGAAAGATCAACTTCTTAGCGTTCGAGATTGCCATTCGTCCTATGTACTGATCAAATGGATCTCAAAACTGCGCAAAGAGGATCTTCGCAAGGTATTTTCGACGAAAACTCGATTTATTACCGATATTTTCTTACATCATTGGGCATATGACTCGTTTATCCATCGGATGTGGACATTGATAAAAGATTTCATCACTGGTGAACAATATGTCCAAATTTTGCATTGTATTAAGAGGAATTCCAACGAACGCGTCTCTGGGCACTTCGGAACTGCAAATCTACTTATGGAGATTTGGGATGATACTCCCCAAAAATTGAAGAAATGTGCATTCAACTTTGAAGATGGCCACATAATCTATGACCTTTGTGGTTTCTTCACATCTGATAACTCAGATAGCGAAGATGGTGAAAACACCGGTAATGCCACGATTAAGAGAAGGAAAACTAATAGTAGACTTTTACGATCCGTATTATCTGATATGGATGATGAATTCAAGAAAGAATTTTGGTCAAAAATACTTACTAAGGATGAACTTCCATATGATATTTGAAATTGTTTTTTTTAGCTTTTATAAAATTTCTTTTCAACTTTATAAATATGCTTTTTGATGATCAAATTTCAATTTTTCAACTTATCAAGATATTTTTAATTTTTTAGTGTTCTCTTTTTTTCATTTTTTTCTTTTTGTATTTTTTATGTTTCTTTTATGCATTTTTTTAACGTTACCTTTATTGTAAATACTTATGTATTCGTATAATTAATATATTTGTATTATATCGATTTTATTGATTTTGATTTTTGTGATATTTTTACTTATTTTATCAGTAGTGTTAGTTCATATATTTCTGTGATACGTTATCTACAAATAAGTATAGGTATCTTAAAGTATAATTATAGCTTCATTTTTTCATTCATGCCTTAATTGACTCAACCACATCACAAAAAAATATTGGTAAAAAGAGCTAATGAGGTAAGCTTTGGGACGCTTTGAAGTCATATCAATGATTGTTCTGCATCAGAAGAAATAAAAATGAAATTTTACAAGTTGTTGAAACAGAAGCGCGGAAGACTTGTTCTAAATGAAGGTAAGTCGTTTAATTAAAATTTTTCTCACAAGAAATGAGAAGTTCTGAAGTGGTACATGGTTAAGATAACTTAAAGGGGAAGAGTAGAGGGGATTTGAAAATTGGAACGTACTGAAGCGGGGTAAGCAGCCCGATTCGGCCTTTCTGTTCAATTGTTCAAATGATATATAATATATATTGATATTTATATTTATTTTATTTTTTATTATTATATATTATT
>QBDW01002541.1:0-14059 GCA_003261595.1 Maconellicoccus hirsutus | reverse complement strand
TCCCTCCCTCCCAAACAAAAAATATGCTATCGAATACAAAATTTCATGGCATGTATTGAAAATGGCGATGACCACTATATACACATGGAATACTCAACTTGGGATTTCTTTATAAGACTTGATATGACTTTAAAAAAAAAAACTTCTGAAACAAAAGTTTTTCTAAATTGAACAAAGAACGTTTTTTGTATAAATTTTTTTTTCGTATTTCTTCAAATATCACCATATTTTTACCATGTTGTTATCGCGAACAAAATAACCAAGTTGGGGCGTCTTTGTCAGACTTGGGAGGTGACTTGGGACAAACATGTTTGAAATAAAAGTTGTTGGGAATTTAAAAAGGAAAATTTTTTGTATTAGTAATTTTTTTGTATGTATCAAATTTTGTCATAATTTTACTATGTTGCTACGAAACCTACAAAATTCTCTTTATTACTAACTTATTTATGGATTTCAATGAAACTTTGGACAGCCGTGTAACGAACTTTTAAAACTGCATAAAAATAGGCCCTGATTTCCGCCATTTTTTCAAATTTCACCCAGACTATTACTCCGATTCGACTAATACAAATCATCGGGCTCGATTTCTCGCGAATATTCGCCTAAAAAATCAAACCTATGGCAACACCATTATCCTCAGTCATCTCCGCACTGAAATGCCGTCAAGTGGGCTCGTATAAATACCACAAATGGCATTCTTTCGGCACGCAGATATCTAATTTGACGCGATGATTTGCAAACATAACCTCGTATATATTTCAAATCGATAATGGAGCATCGGCAATCAGAACAATTTACGATTTGGGTATATAACACGGTGAACGCGCGTCCGCACCGTCGAGAGACTCGGATCGGAAATTAAATCGAATTATACAGCGTATAAAAGAATAAAAACGCGGTACTGCACGAAATGAGCGAACGAGCGAGAACGACAGGCGAAAACAATATGAATACAGCTTGTTTCCACGAAAAAACATCGTCATCATCAAACCCATTTCAGTTACTTTTACGGCCGTTTTAATTGCTCCATTGCTAGCGATTCTTTCTACAGTCAGACAATTAAAGTGATTCCCGAAAGAATATCGTCGGAGTAAGGTGTCCACAAAATACGTACAGCGAGCTCGTCGTCGGCCTGAAACCCGCGATGTGTTTATTCGATAAGTATTGGTTGGGTTTTGATGACGCTCGGAGGTCTCAGGGTGTAGGGTACTTTATGGAACACCTTGTTGGCGATGCGGAGACTGTACGTTGCCATAAAATGGTCATAGTGTTAAGTAATTGCGAGGCTACTGTTTTAATTGGAAAGCAAAAGCTTTAAACATTACGTTGGGAGTTTTATTGTTTTTCATTATGGTTGGAAGCTGTTATACGCTCATCTTGCGATCGTTTTCTCAGCGCATGAGAGTGCGCGTTCGACGTGTAATTATCGAGGCTCGACGCGCTCGAAATAAATCCGCGTACGGTTCGAATTCGTGTATTGGCAAATTAATCAAAATCATTTCCAGTTAATGATCGAACTCGCGAAATAAAATGTTTTACTGTCGAATGCACGCGTAGAAGTGTGCGCGTTGGAAGCGTCGAAAAAAGGCGCGCAGAGCTCGGGTGGTTTTTTAACGCATTCAACAAACGTTAATTAACCGCCCCGAGTGGCATTTTGCTCCTTTATCGATTGAAATTTCGTCGCCTTATGTGGTCAGACTAAACACGACGTGGCCGTCGAAAATTAGCCCATTCGCAATCGTTAACATTTTTACTGTCGTTTGACATGCGATATGCCGTTAAAAAGAATAATATAAAGTTTTTCACTATTCCGCCATTAGCTGATTATTGCAAAGTGAACGAATTTTAACGTAACACGGTAACCAATTATGGTATCGTGATGACGCGAGTCTCATCTGTAGATGTCTTTGTATCGAGCGAAGGATTCAAAGAGTATTGCCACCTCGTAGTCGGGCGTCTGGCGAAAAATAATACCATCGCGTTATACTCGGCAACAGGTCCACACGTCTGCAATGCATATATTATAAAATACGGTAGAAGGCGTGTATCATCGCTGTCGCAAGCAATTAGTTCCGTATTAATTACGACGCGTTCCTCCTATCAGACGTTTGGCCACATTTGCTCGAGCGTCTTGTTTATCTGGAAGATCGACGAGTGGTTGCGAGCCATGAATCGTTAATATCAGATATGGACGCGAACGTCCAAAATAACCTTGCGCCACGACAAATACCTTTACCCCTGGATCTGCTGCTTTTCTAACAAATTATACACACTAACCTATATAAATCCTAACATCTATACCCAAAGGTCACACAAATGTGCAGATTCACGTTTTATGTAAATCGCTCGTATAATCAAGGTGTATTGGTACATATTGTGCTATATTTTCTCGACGTTCCGCGTGCATTGTTGACATAAGATACATAACAGAATCGCCGTGCCAATATGATGGAAATTACTGAAAACGGGAAAGCGTTACGAGCTGTTGTTTAAAATGATTACGTAGACGGTACGTAGTCGACTACCTGTTTGATGAATTACCATCGTACGTATGTGAGTTTTCGAATCGAGTCCGGTTTTTGTGTACATCTCGTATGGTAATTTTGCTGGCAGTTTTCCACGCTCGAAATGTTTAAGGTTGATGGGTATTCGATGTGCAGTTTATCAAGGTCGTGACGATTTGCGATATGCATTGGCCACCGCGGATGATGGATGGCGTAATGGGTCGCGGATAGTCGCCGGAATCGAAGAATTTCGATTTTTAAATTTGCTGAGGATGGTCGACGAATTGAGTCTTTGATGTGTAAGATGAATGGTGAATTTTGTGGGGAAGTGGAGCAGGGACGAATTTGCTGAAAATCGGATTCAAGAACTAAATCAAAATGTACATGTATATTTGGCGCTTTGAAATACAAAGAATTTGTAAGCACGAAGAGAACAGGCTGTAACACAAATTGTCAACAAAGCACAATATGCTGAGTTAATGTAAATAGAGCACAATTTAAAATACAAGTGGCTCCCAGAACATAATTTACTGTAATTAGATCATAAAATATTACTGTAAAACGAGTTTGTGGTACATAATGTTTATGAAGCGCAATTTGTTGCACAGACTATCAAAATATCGAAATATCAAAATTGAAACATCGAAATCGAAATATTGAAACTGAAACATCGAAATATCGAAACAACGAAATTGAAAAATCGGAATTTAAATATCGACATCGAAATCGACAACTTGAAACGTCGAAATCGAAATATAAAAATTGAAACACCGGAATTCAGAATTGGAATATCAGAATCGATATATCAAAATATCGAAATCAAAAAATCGGAATTTAAATACCGAGATCAAAATCGAAATATCAAACTTGAAACATCGAAATCAAAATATTGAAATCGAAACATCGAAATCGAAATATTGAAATTGAAAAATCAGAATTGAAATATCAGAGTCGAAATATCGAAATAGAAGTATCAGAGTCAATATATCGAAATCAAAACATCGGAATTGAAGTATCGAAATTTAAATACCGAGATCAAAATTGAAGTATCGAAATTGAAACATCGAAATCGAAATATTGAAATTGAAACATTGAAATTGAAAAATCAGAATTGAAATATCAGAGTCGAAATATCAAAATAGAAGTATCAGAGTCGATATATCGAAATCAAAACATCGGAATTGAAGTATCGAAATCGAAACGTCGAAATTGAAAAATCAAAATTTAAATACCGAGATCAAAATCGAAATATCAAACTTGAAACATCGAAATCAAAATATTGAAATCGAAACATCGAAATCGAAATATTGAAATTGAAACATTGAAATTGAAAAATCAGAATTGAAATATCAGAGTCGAAATATCAAAATAGAAGTATCAGAATCGATGTATCGAAATCAAAACATCGGAATTGAAGTATCGAAATCGAAACATCGAAATTGAAAAATCAAAATTTAAATACCGAGATCAAAATTGAAGTATCGAAATTGAAACATCGAAATCGAAATATCGAAATTGAAACATCGAAATCGAAATATTGAAATTGTAACATTGAAATTGAAAAATCAGAACCGAAATATCAGAGTCGAAATATCGAAACGGAAGTACCTATCAGAATCGATATATCGAAATCGAAACATCGAAATAGAAGTACCTATCAGATTCGATATATCGAAATCAAAACATCGGAATTGAAGTATCGAAATCGAAACATCGAAATTGAAAAATCAAAATTTAAATACGGAGATCAAAATTGAAGTATCGAAATTGAAACATTAAAATTGAAAAATCGAGATCTAAGTTGAAAATTTAGAATTGAAATATCGGAATTGAAATATCAGAATCGAAATATCGAAATAGAAGTACCTGTCAGAATCGATATATCGAAATCAAAACATCGGAATTGATGTATCGAAATCGAAACATCGAAATTTAAACACCGAGATCAGAATCGAAATATTGAAATTGAAGTATCAGAATCAATATATCGAAATCAAATATCGGAATTGAAATATCGAAATCGAAGCATCGAAATTGAAAATTCGAAACTGAAATATCGAAATCAATCAGGCGGCGTAACGGAATCGTTAATCAATACATCAGATTTGCTCGTCTAACAAGCACATCTCTACACCCGCCTTCCTCCCAGCATCTTTCATCCAGATACCAAGGGGAGAATAAAAAAACATATCTAATATCATAATTCACCGAGCGCTAATTGAAACGTAACATTGGCAAATATCCTGATAGCCGCGTACCTCCGTCACCTTTTAACATTTTAACAAAACGCCATCGTACATGAGACGACGCTCGCGAAACGTGTAATTAATTGGATGCTAGCGCGCGAAGAGAGCGACTCGGGCGTGGAATCAAATGATATGGTTTGTTATGGTAGGTTAGTTTCGTGATATCATGACAAATTATTTTCTTGCACGCCAAACTCATTCTCGCTAATAAATAATACTCGTTTCGGGATACCCTCGGACGTGAATATAATTAATACGCATTGTATTATCTTTTTGGACACTTTGGCCCGCGTGCGTATGTATGTCGTTATCTACAACGGCGAAAAAGTTTTCGTAGACGCGGCGACGACTCCGGCTTGTCCACGTAGAGTACCCAATACGTGTTTAAAACGTACCTAGACCAGTATAAAAAGCAACCGTGTGCTGCGATTTTATCTGATTGACGTGTTCAACATAAATCACCACATCTCTTGGCCGCGTTTTTGTCAACATCTCGGCGCGGCTTTTTAACGAAAATTTCACTCGGTCAGTAAACCATGTATATTATTTTTTCGGCGTACGTTTCGATTAATATTTTTCAAATAGGTTATTTTATAGAAAATTACATTTCTGCTTTAATTGCAGGGTAAACTTGGGGTATTTTTCCTCATCACTGAAACCTAAATTGACTATACGTTGCGCGTAAATTTTAATTAAAAAAACCGGCTCGCCGAGTTATTAATTAAGATGACCGATAGGCGAAACGAGGGTGGATCCGTCATTCATCTAGTACACGTACAGTAGCTTTGTACACCGGTTAGACACCTGTCGTCACTAAAGCTTCGTTTACCGTATCGATAGATCAGCTCGAAATACCCACGATTCGGCAGCTTTGAACATTATATACACGTGACATACTACACGCTGCCGTACCTTACCCAAGACCTAGACACGCTATACGCACAAGTCCACTTTGGAGATTGGTTTATCGTCTAAATCACCTATTTTAATTTATTCACAATTAAAATATGTAGAGAATTTTTCCCCTTGTCTGGTATACCTATATTCTTTGTATATAGGAATGCGAATCACGTTGATTGATGATATTTTGATTAAGATAAGCTCGAGCTCAGACGACGCCACCCATTAGCATCGCAGCTTCGTTTACCGTGCAGGTTTACGGTAGCTGAATGCCGTCATCTTCACGTCAATTTCTATTAAATTTTAAATCAACGGTAAATCCACACATGTCTGAGGTGCAATCGTGCCCGAACTATAAATTATCGCGTTTTCACCCTTGTCGATATATCACGTGTCGAGAGTAGATGGCAGAAATGCAAGCCTCTGAGAACTTTCAAAATGTATCCGGCCTCGAAAAATCGCCCAAAAAGACATATATCCTAAACTTGAACTTTTAAATCGATTTATTTCCTCGAAAAATACCCTCTTCTGTATCCGGTCTATTTAAGGGTTGAAATTTATTCGTTCGTGTGATAATTCTCCGGCTTTAAGTGATTTATTGGGGGGGTTTCGATTTATAAGCTTTATCGGGGTTTTAGGATTGCACAAATTTATTCGATTTTTTTTTTTAATAATTAAAACATACTTTTTTTATACTTAATTATATCCATCAAATATTCTGTATTTTTTGTAATTTTTCAATTCAATATTGCCTTGAAGAGTGTTCAGCTTGAATAACGTTGACAGTGTTGCCAGGGAGAAAAATCACCATTTGTCGATTTGAAAATCAAAAAAAAGACAACCAATTACGATGTTTATGGTAAATTACCAGTAATTACCAGTAATTAATTGTATTACTGGTAAATTACTCGTAATTACCTGTATTTAGCAGTAAATTACTCGTAATTACCTGTATTTACCAGTAAATTACTTGTAATTACCTGTATTTACCAGTAAATTACTTGTAATTACCTGTATTTACCAGTAAATTACTTGTAATTACCTGTATTTACCAGTAAATTACTTGTAATTACCGGTATTTACCAGTAAATTACTTGTAATTACCTATATTTACCGATAAATTACTTGTAATTACCTGTATTTACCAATAAATTATTTGTAAGTACCTGTATTCGTTGGTAAATTACTTGTAATTACCCGTAGATTACTCGTAATTACATCTATAGATCGCTCCAGATTACCGGTAATTACCAGTAATTACCGGTAAATTATCTGTATATTACCTGTAATACTCCATTTTGTGTGTCTGAAAGTTCTTCTAATGTATTTTGTGTGGAAAATTGATGTTTTATAAAATTTAATTACGTTTTATAAACTCAAGAGTTGCATTTTCAGCGATGGATAAAGTTACGTTGTTCGTATTTAAATTATTAGCGGAATTTCATCGCGTCTCCGATTGCGTATCGTATTTTTTACGAAATTTAAAGAAGGTACCGTAAACATTACTCGGTCGCCATTATAAACTTACGCTTAGAAACCCGACATAACAAGCGGGTACGCGCATCGATTAAATATGGCAACGTATAGGAAGCGGCATCTACGACGGGTAATTTTGTATTTCCATTGAAAAGCTCGATTAATTATTGTAGCGGAATAAAATTATAATAATAAGCTGAAATTACGTAGCAGATTCCGCGCCGCTGAATTTTTATTTGGTTCGTCTCTCGGAAATGAGTAGGCATGTCCAGTTTACACTTGACCGCTTACAGTTTAACGTTATAGAAGAGACGTCTTCGGAAACGATATTAAAATAGGGCTGGGTTGGTTGGTATTTTTTAACGACTCCGCGAGAGAGCAAGAAAATGGTACCCAAATGCGTGGAAAGAGGTGTTGAGAAATAAGGGAATTTTTTTTTTTTTCTTACGATTGCGTACACATTGTGTGTATGTATAGAAGACAAACGGAGGAGAAGTAATTGCAGGATGGAAGTCATTATTACAGGTATTCCGTGATTGTGTTTCGTTGCGCGAAAAAAAGAATGAAAAAAACAATAGAATTATTATAATTAGATTTTCTCGGTGTTTTTTTTTCACGAATTGACGCGACCCACGAAGAGTGATGGTGTCAATCAAAGCGGGGTTGAAAATTCATTGCTCGGGGTCGTAAATTTGACGAGGTCGGGTGTTGATGATCTCGTTGTTTTTTTTATGGTCTGCCATAATTCGTCGATGTCGAATAACATGGTAAACGGCATCGGGATGCTCATGGTTGGCGTTTCTCCTCGCACAGATACACCGATCAGGCTCGACGTACCGAAAACTCCACCTAAAATACATCTATTTATAAAATGTTGTAAACTGGAGCCAATTTTAAGACGTGTTTATGTTTGTGATGTTTACGTTGAAAGGGTAATGTATATTTTGGATAAAGAACAGCGATTCCGTTATGTTTTGGTTTATAATAGTACGACTTTTCTTACAAAGAACAGCGTATTCCAAAACACTCGCCACTTAAAATATCAAGACGCGAAACGGGCGTTGAAATAAAACGGCATTATGTATAAGCACGATAAATCAAAATCTCGCCGTATAGTCAAAAAGTGAGAAAAAAAAAGAAAAAACTCGACCGTTAAATATTAATTCTAATGCTCTCGAATTTTAACAAGCGTCTAGAGCCCGAAATTCTAATATTTTTAGAATATTATGTAATCGTAAATCAAAGACATGCTTGTTATTCGAACATATACATCGTCACCATTATGTATTATTCGTACATTATCGTCTCCCTTCCTCGCTCCTTGTTTCATCCTGGTTCTCTGTTTCATGTGCGCGCTATACTTTGTTAATTGAACCGTCAATGGTGTTAAATTGATTCTGATCACGGCTCGAACAACTTGGATGTATATTTTAATTACTTAATTATACCGTAATTACGCCTATTCATTAGGTCTCTTTTCGACAAGAAAGACGTAGAGTTTTCTCATGCGGGGCCATCGAAGTGTGAAAATTCGAACACGCGATAACCAAAGAGTGCATTTTTCTAGTGCAAATTTTTACGTGTTTTTGCGACGTCGGGAAGAACCTCTTTAGGGATCGTTGCTATTGTGAAGTTTTCAGATGATAATTTCAGGATCGTAGAATTTTTTTGAAATTTTTGCAAAATTCATGAAACGTCAGTGTAATCGTTTCGAAGAGTTTTTGCTTGCTCTGTGAACGTTGCATATATCAGCACTGCCTCTGTTGTTTTGCTACCATGTCTCGAATTGACAATCCCTCTGTAGCTCTGCTACCATATTTCGAATCAGCACCCCCCCTTTCTCTAGTAACTCCCATATAATTTTTAGATTTCATGTAAATTGTAACTTTATTGTAAAAATCGTGATAAAATTATTAAAATTGGGCGAATTCGAGATGTGTAAAAAAGAACGCCTCGCATATGCCATTTATCACGCTTACATCGACATTCGCGTCTAATATCTGCGGTAAATATTCTCGCGTATCTTGACCAATTTTCTCCACGCTTGTAAATACATTCCGAATAAATCTCATTTTTCCTCGAAAATAGCTTGTAAAATAATCAGCGAGAAGAACGCAGCATGATCTCGTACCATAAATCACCGAACACGAGTGTAGAAATTGTCCAAGAAAAACGTTAATTTACATAGAGAGCAATACAGGAAAGCAAATATCGGGCGTATTAATAAGAGAACATTTCGTCGAACCACGAACCATTTATGGAATTAGATAAAGAACGATACGAAGAAGTTTCTAAATGAAACAAAAACCAAGTTTGTATGTGAAGGGTGTATTTTTTGCGCTTTTATTTCCTTAAACGTTCACGATTCGAAAAAACAAATTCCAGATCGTTTCTTATCGGCAAATGGCCATTTAGGAAATTGGAAATTGTTCATTTTATGGTCTCTGTATGTGGGTTTTATAGCGCATCGTATTCGGGTCGTCGAGATTTGAAGCAATAGAGAAAGAAAAAGGGGTAAAAAAGAAGGCGATTCGGACCAATAAACGGTACGGTTAAGCGTGTATAAGGTCGGGCGCCTTATGGGCTGGCTGGACGCCTAAATCGACGCCCGTCTTCGTTGTGCACCAATCAGTTGTCAGGTTTCGTTTGATTGACGGGTAGCTGCGGAGCCCTTTTTACATGCCACGTGTTGTTCGATGGTGCGTTTTTTTTTTAATCTCGAATTCAGGTGCGTTACTGGGTCAGGATGATTTTGTAGTTTTTCGAGGAGTTGACGCGTTAATTAAAGAGAGAAAAATGCTGATATGAAATTTTATATATGAGATGCGGACACTTAGCCACGCTCGATTTAACTTTCGCCCCGGTCTTCTACGGTATTGTGCCGAATTGTCGGATTTTTTGTGAAAAACGGACTCGCCATATAATTTTTATCATCGTCGATAAAAAGGAAATGTACCATTTCGTCGGAAATAAATCTTAAGCGCGGCGGTTATCTGCCAAACTAGACGATACCGGCATACCTCGTCTCTTGTCTACTTTAATAACGTCTTAACTACCAAAACGGGAAAGAACGAATTTTCCGTCGAAGAAGATGTCATTATAGGAAAAGAAACGGGTCATTTATTTGATCGTACGCCCCGTCTTTCGATACTTTTGCCGCGCTCGATACGCTTATCACAGTTATCCGCATTTTTTCCCGATATTAATGGTTTCGGATGCCAGATTTTTAGTGTAGTGCACCTTAAACTTGGTGACTTTATTTTGGCGTGAGGCTTGATTAATGAACGCCATGAAGTGTGCCTTCGATCTAGACGTGCGTCATTTTGGCCGCGACGATAAATTTTATCACGTAGTTCAACACCTACTCGAACGTCGTACTATTTCCAACATTCGTGATCGTGTTTGCCGTTGTTATAATTGAGATTTGACTCGATGCTGGCACCGAATGGTGTTTTTTATTGCTCGATTATCCATATCGATGATGTTGCGTGATTGATAGATTATGGAAAGTTGTAATGTTGTATCGAATGATGTTTTCCTCCTCAAATGTAGCGTTAATTGTTCGATTACGTAGTTGGTGTTGCTTGGAATGTGAAAATAATCACGGATTCGGATTCAGCGTACTTGAAAACCTGACAATCGATATACATGATGATATTTTATCAATTTTTCAATTTACTCCCCAATTAGTCTCCCCAATCGCATCCCCACCTACATAAGTGACTCTTTGGAGAGGTCGCTTTAAATTCGAATCAAAACTTTATTTTTGTATCCAGTTTCATTTCAGGTGATCGTTTAGAAGTGATAACCACCTCCTCCCCACTACCTCTCAATTCCTCACCACCACCTCATAATTCCTCCCCATTGGTGGGGTTCTATTTTAAGAGGAAATCATGCCTGATATCACTTTTGGACCATCATCCAGAATGACCCATATGAGGTGAAAATAAAAGTTTTGAATCAAATTTAAAGTGATCTTTTCAATGAGTTACTTATTTAGGTGGGGACGCGATTGGGGAGACTAATTGGGGAGTAAATTGAAAAATTGATAAAAAACCTTCATGTATATCGATTGTATGGCTTTCAAAGTCGCTGATTACGAATCCGGCATTATTTTCAAGCTCCGATAGATTTTCAACCAGTTTTTCAGTGGTTTTTGAGGCTAAATAGGGTAAATTTCAAAAAAACACATATAATGAGTACGTCACACGTCAAAATGATACTTCGTATGCGTCTCGTATAAAAAAATGATCACGATACGAATGCTTGATTCAACGGTGACCGCTTACAAACGTGTTATATATCGAATTAATAAAGACGTTTTTCAACTGATAAACCATATCATGACTGTTGTCATTGATAATGTATACGATAGCGATACACCTTATTTCACGCGCTTCTTTCTCGAATGCGACGTGTGCGCTAGCTCGCGTTGCGTTGAGAATCCCTCGATTATAGGTGCACGGAAGTGCGGATATTTTTTCGAAAATTGAATGACCTCCGGTGACCATAACACAAAGAGAAGACCATTATGAAATAAAGAAGGAAAAAAGGTTATATTTTCTATATTTATGTACGACGGCTGTTACTGCAGCGGTTCGCTATTAGATGGGCACGAATGAATCGTACAATTATCCATAACGAAACGGGAACTTTGACCGTAGTTTTAAAATAAGATATCTGGTTATTTAAAAGTTAACCTTAAATTGAAGCGATTATGTTGGGAAAAGGAAAGCATATAGTTGCCGGATATGGAACTGGAACGGTGGCGCGATTGTTTGTGAGTTTCATTCGATTACGTTGAATCAGATCACCGGAGTTTGTTTGAAAAATACGTTAATTTTTATCTCGATTTTTCTTCTTGATTTTCACCTTTTCAAGACCAACTCACGAAGTTTTGGCGAAAAAACGCTCTTTTTGGCGCATCGGCTATAAAAAATGTATCTCGAGTGTTACATAAATTATCGAGTAAAAAACGTAAAAATTTTTCGGACCATAACATAGGTGTTCTGCATGTTTTTAATAGATCTATAAATTTTCTAAACGCTTAAACCCGCGCCCGCGAATCAGACTTATCTCTATACGGGTTGAAAATAAGGGGGAAATAGGTTACGAAACGATATTTTATAGAGAAAGACAGCTAAAAGGTTTTCGTTTTGTTTTTATAGCGCTACTATAAAAAATGTAAACATGTATTGTACTACGGAACAGGGTCGCGTCATCGTAAAATTCCACTTTTATCAGTTCGTATATACTAACCCAGTTTAAAACCCCAAAACACATTTGTTTAGTTAAATGCCAAAATGATACCATCGCAGCATTTCCTCATGAATGGGTCTTCCGATTAAGGAATCTTACGCCAATGAAGCTGCGTATGCGAATAGCCTCACCGAACTCTAATTTACATTGGTCCTAAGGTTAACTGGTTCGTTTATAGATTGTAAAATTGTATAACGACGAAAATATATTTTAATTATGTTTTTTTTTTCCAAATCGATATTTTATAACTTTTTAATGGTATAGGAGTCATCTTTTCGTCAACTATCGTGACAACGAATAAGGTATTTTTTTCCATAATTTCCTCGAATTTCCGGTTCTTTATATCGACGCCGGTGTATTTTGAAATATATCGCGAGATAGGATACGACGGTGTTCGGAAAATGTAGTTTTTTGCTGCGCCTTGGTGTAGAAGCAGTTAAAAAGTAATAAATCTTAACCGCGGGCCGATGTCAACGAAAATTGTTAACAACTTTGTAGACTACAGACGGTGGTTACTTTTCCAGCGTGGCTTTCGGTTTTGGGTTATTTTAAATTATGGGCTCGACCTGACTTGATTACTATCATTAGTGTCCGAGCATTTAATTTTTATTTTTACGTTATTACGATGCGCCGAGTATTTTCGTGCCCCTGTACCGCTATGGTTTTTTTCTCTCATTGGCGAGTTTATTGTTTGTTGACCTCTGAGGTATTTGCCAGATTATCGTATTAGCGATGTCGTAGGATTTTCTGATAAGATGGCGCCATCATCGCGTAGATGTGGTTCCCTTTGCTTTCCCATATATAAACTCCCGTTTGACGCTATATTATTTATAGCCCTCCCTGTTGATTTACATTCTCGTTCGGGCAATTAAAACATTTACTTTCCAAATTATTACAATGTTTTCTTTTTCATTTTTCTCCGATGAAAAGCGAGTTGTATAATTAACGCGAATCTCCTCGGTTGTACTTTTACTCCATGAGAAATTAATTTCGTTTGATTTATTGATTAAATCTTCGCCCATAAGTATTTGGAATTATTGTGAATCGACGTGCGGATTTGTATCAGTTTTATGAGCCTGGGACATGGCTTTGGTTGTATTAGGCGATTTCATAAATCGTAAAAAATTATTGGAATTATTTGAAAGATGGGGCAAGGGGCAGGGGTGCTTTATTATCAATTTTTATTTTATTTCAGGTTGAATATTTTACGAAGAAAAAAATTGTCGTTTCAGAACGTCGCATTAATTGATCAAAATTTTGTCTTAATTTTATGAAATGAGACTAATGCTTTTTTTTCATTTGTGAAATTTATTAAATTGTACAAATAATACGAACTAATTGGAGAAAATTGGCAAAAATGTATCAAAAATACTTATTAGGCAATTTTCTAAATAATGAAAAAATATCTGAATTATCAGAAAAGGAGATGAGAGGGGATGGCCTTATTATAAATTATATTTTAGGTTGATTTTTTATGCCATAAAAATGGTCGTTTCAGAATTTTACAAAAATCGATCGAAATTTTGCTTTAATTTTGTGAAATAAATACTAATTTTTTTTTTCTTTCCAAAATTTATCAAATTGTACAGATAATTCAAACTGCAAAATTGGGAAAAATTTACAAAAATGTATGAAAATTCTTTCACAATTTTTTCCAAAAAAAAAAACACTCTG
>QBDW01002537.1:0-32997 GCA_003261595.1 Maconellicoccus hirsutus | reverse complement strand
CGAACGGGGCTATGGCGATTTTACATATAGAAAAGATTTCATTATCGTGGGATTTAAAAAAATATAAATAGATATGCGGGTATTTCGACAGCATGCCCACTATCCGCTCTTCACGTCATTCCACCAAATCAGTTCTACGAAACGGATTTTCACATCAACTTCATTCCTTCCCTTCCCTCTTGCTACCCTTCTCTTCATCACTATGGGTATTAATCTTAACCATTAGGGTTCCTTAAAGCAGGGCGTCATGGGCGCCTGGAACGCTTTTTCACCCCCCCCCCCGCCTCAACTCTAGATCATAGACAACGATTTACGATTATTTTTCAAAAACTTTGCTCAAGTAATCTTCCATCCTAAATAATTGATTTATTTCGCAATATATTTGCTTGAAATTGAATCAAACTTGTACAAGTAGCTCAAATTTGATGAAAAATTCGCTTAAAAATTCTTAAAATTTGTCAAAATTCCGTTTAAATTGATCGAAATTACTTAAAATCACATAAAATTGTCAATATGCACCTGAAACTGTTCAAAGTTATTCAGTATTTGCTCAAAATGCATAAAAGTTGCACAAAACGATTAAATTTATAAAAAATTTGCTTACGATTGCATCTAAGTTGCCAAGATTATGTTAAAAATGCATTTGTACACGTCTCAGAAATAAGGGCCAAACTGAAAGGTACCGAGAGAAATCGCGATATGTTAAAGAGGAGGGGGGAAGGCAACAGACAGACTTGAATATGGCTTGAACGCGGATTATCACAACTGAAATATCAAGATATCATTTTCGAGGCAATTTAATCGTTAATTAGCCCAAACCGACGCTTCATGATTGATTACTCTTTTAGGAAAATATTTTAAGAAAGCGTTGCAAATTTTGCGAAGTTTTTTGAATCGGAAATTATCGCTTGGAATTATTAAAAATTCGATTTTTTGTTTTGGGACACGTGTTCTTTAGAAAATTATCAATTCTCAAATTGACAGGGACGCACAGTGGTCCAAAACAGCTCAAAAACGTGACTTAAGCAAAAAAAATAGAGGTCAATGGAAGTTTTACATGATATCGGAGGATGACAGTAGATAGTCTACGTAAGTACCAGTAAAAAAGATTTTTACAGCCATTTTTTTCACCCCTGCACCCACCTCCCACCCGCAAAACAGTAATATGCATTTTCTGACGATGTTGCAAAAAATATGTCAATGTTTAAACGTAATTATAATTGTAACATATTTATGTATTTTTATATTTTAATAGTGGGTCTTGTACCTCAAAATGAGCACTTTCACGCTATGAGGTTGGTTTTTTTTCTGAATGAAGTTAGTATTTTTTTTATTTTTTCAAAATGGCCGTTTTCTCGTGAAATAAAATTTTTTAAAAGGATGAAAGTAATGGGATCCAAGCGGATCAAAGTTTGTTTATGGACTAAAAGTATCCTTAAGTGGTCCTGAAACTGGGGCAATTGGCAATTTTTGCGACCACTTGCGACGAACGATTTTACACGCTATTAAATTACGTCAAATTTACAAATTTTGGTTGAAAATTCACATGCATATATTGATCTATCGCAAGTCAAATTCGGCCATATGCAAATTAATACTTTCAACGGAGATTTTTCACTCTCCAAAATACAAATCGACTTCAAATCTGCGTTCTTCAACCATAAAAACAGTTTTTTCGACTTATCACAGAGCAAAACTTGAAATTTTCTAAATTTTCTGATTTTTTCAATTTTTCTGATATACCCTCCTCTCCAAAATGCAAAATAACTTCGGATTTGAATTCAGCGACCTCAAAAACATACATTTTGACATACCACATGTTAAAATCCACAATTTTCAAGTTTACCCCCTCCCCTGTGGTTCACCCCCACTCCAAAATGAAAAATGACCTCAGATTCGCACTCAGTGACCTCGAAAACGTAATAAGAGACCTGAAAAAATTTTTAATCGCCATACAACCTTAAATCACGTTTTTTGGCTGTTTTGGACCATTGTGGGACGTACCGAAGGCATTTTCTAGAGGGAGGGGGGCATAGTCAATGAAAATCCCAACTCATATTTTCAAAATTCTATACTTTTTTGATATATGTTTTTTACCTGGCCGCTGTTACTTTATAAGGCCTCTCCCTCCCCCTCATTACAATCTAACTAAATCTTACGTTGAATCAATCAATTAAAAAAAATCAACATTTAACCATTATTATTTTTCACAAACATTTTTCTTATTTCCATAACGATAATGAAATGAAAAAAATTGCTTTCGCTCTGCTCGGATAAAAATTTTTTTACATCTATCATAAAAATGTGAAGTTTCCATCAATTTTGAGGTTTATACCCTCGTAGGCTTCGCATTTACCCAACAAAGCTTCGTTTCCCAAGAGATGTTTGAATTCACCACTTCTTTTTCTTAATTTCAATTAATTCAATTTGCTACTTAAAGTACATACGATTACCACAGCTTAATTTTTCCAATGGATCGTCGAATAATGTTCGGATTTTCCAAGCTATGGGTGAAAAGAAAACTAGGGAGGCAAGCTGCTCTGTCGTAGGAATGCGCTTTCGATTACGTTAATACGTTTAATTGACAGTAATACGAAAACACGTTTGGAAAATTGGCGCGCCCAAACAAGCCCATAGACAGCTTTACGATACCACAGCGATGTAGCTAAGATAGAAATAGCTCCAGCTGCTTCGTCACAGTTGCGAGTCAGAACGGAGACCGTAGATTTACCACGTTACGTCATAATATTAAAATAAAACCGCCTATGCGGATATTTCTCACGGTTTACTAGCAAATAGTTTTGCGGTAATTACCTGTATTTTACTGTGAACATCGCTGGCTAAATTCTTCCACGAAGGGTTGCCGGAGCTATTGACTTTGGTGCGTTTTTCCAATATCTCGGTGGGGCATTTCTCGAACATCATGACCCTCTCGGCGACGGAGCCTCGGGTTAAAAACGGCCTAACTGGGTTTGATTGGTTACCAAAGCCATTGGCCGGGGTGGTTTTGGGTCTTTGCGAGCTTTCATCCGATCTCCGCGTCCTCTTGGGGCAGGTTTCGGTTTGAGGTTCGCATTTCTTGGGTTCCTTCTCAGGAGCAGGCTTGATCTTCGGTTGGTATTTGGAGTCCGGGGCGATATTTTGTATCCTCGAGGTGGGCACGCTTTTACAGTCATTAGCCGTGATCACCATGCCGGTCTTGAGCGCGTTAATGAGCCTCTCCTCTTCTTTGGCCACCTCATCGAGGAATTGCTCCGATCTGTCGGCGACCTTTGGCAGCGTCGAGTACTTATGGGCCGCCTCGAGCTCGTGCTCGGTGGATTTCGCCTTCAGTGGCCACGTCGTCGAGCCATACGCGCCATCTACTTCATCGGGCTTGGTCATCGGCGCCGGTGCGAACGAACTTTTCGCGAACACGCTCGGCGAAGTGCTTTTCTCGCGAACGGCGGACGCGAACTTCGGGCTATTTACAACGTCGGGGCTTCTTCTTTCGAATTTCTGTAAAGCGTACTGTATGGAAGACGGGTAATTTCTGGCAGTGAACGGTACACCTGGCGCGTCGCTTTTCTGGCGCGCCGCCAGCCTGGCCTTATCCTCGACAACGAATTTGTTCACGATTTGTTCCAAATTGCTGTTGATGGAGGCGGCGGCGGTACTTGGAGTCGTACCGGTTGAATTATACAAAAAATCCATCACCGGCGTTTTACCGCGACGGTTGGCGTTCGATGGGCCGCGGCCCGATGTGCCCGGCGTCAAGACGGAGCCGAATTTGTCGGCCGCGTTTAGGCTATTATGACACGTCAATATTTCGTTGGGCGCTAATCCGCGAGCTTTCCAGGTTTGATAGATGACCTCGGCGTGGTCGGAGATCTGCTTACGGATGGCGGCTATGTCTTCATCGGGCTCAGCGACGCCACCGGCCGCCACAAAACTACCATCTGGATGATTCGCGGTCGTCGCCATGTCTCTTCATCAAGAATTCCGATTACCGGGGCTTCGCGACGCGTGAATTACCTTCGGACTTGCCCATTATCGCAACACATCGCAGAATGCGTTCTTCGCGATGTTCCTTCGACGTCTTCACGACACACGAAAGTGGGAAAACTGACGAAAAATACAATCTACATAACGTATCGAGTTCGCTGGATAATTAACGTCGTCCGAGACTTTTGCATCACCGATTCAACACACCGGCGAAAAAACACAATCGCACAAAAACACGCAACTTTCACACGAACCGACAATACACCGATGTAATTCGCTATTTTACATTATTTTCCGCGTATTCGCGTCTCCTCGCTAATCGTATTCTTCCTCGATGACGTCCAAAAAATCTGCAAAAAAGAGAAAACGTTTTCGATAATTACCCTCGTCTAATTTACGACGTCTTTATTCGAGCTCGAGGAAAAAAACGAGTCGAAGGTTAAACTACGTAAGCGACCAAATCCAACTCGGTTCGAGATTGCGATATCGCGAGATATTTCCATCGTTGGAGTTCACATCGCCGATATGCCAGGTATTTCAATTTTGCAAAAGATTAAAGAAACTTTTACCCAACTTTTCGCTACATTATGCGATTTACCAAGAGAATGAAACTTCGAAACGAATAAAACACAAACGCGTCGTTTCGAATTTTCTGCCGAGGATTTTTCCCAACTTGAATAAATATATTGAAAAATCACGATATGATCCTTTGAATGGAAGAAAGCCACCGAAGGAATGTGAAATGTAACTTATTCGAAGTGTACGCTACAGTGAGTCACAAAATTATGCGAACAACCGAAATATTTTTTTCATCGAGGTCAAAAAAATTGGGGGTTGAATGAAAAGACAAGTTATTAAGAAAGGCTAAACATACGTATTTCGAACATCTTAAAAGAAAAAGAACGAGGAGACGGAGGAGGGAGGGGGCAAAAAAGCGAGCCACATTTTTACCTCACAAAATTACATAAGACTGTTTCCCTGAATTACGAAAAAAAAAACACTATAAACACGGTTTATCGTCTTTATATCGTGAGAGTAGATTACAGTGAAATTTTTATCAGCCAAATTAAATTTTTCGACGAGTTATGAGGATTTTTTCTATTTTTTATTGTCTCAAGTCAGCACATAAAAACCAAAAATTACGCCAAAACAAGTACATAATTTTTCAAAAATCTAAAACACCTTTTCCTCGGCTCAGATAAGACGTCAGGGTCGGGTTAGTCATATTTTCAGCTGCTTTACTCAATTACTCCATCATTGAGAATTTTTGTTTTTTTTTATAAAGAATATTCGTTAAAAATGTAGAGGCACAAAAATACCTCTTCTAAGTATTAATTTTAAATTTCTTTGAAATTGGGGGGGGGGGTCGATTTGGTATCGTGAGAATAATTTATGGTGAAATTTTCATTTTTTAAGGTACGTTTTTTCAACGAGAAATCCATATTTTGTTGTATTATAATTTTATGCATCATTCTTCACGTTACCATATTATTTTTCAAGTTTCAAAATTCGAGAAATGGGACTAGGAGCTTGAAAAATTGACCGCTCTGCTTTTTTACGTAATTTAGATAAACCACATTAGCAATTTTTTTCCAAATATTTATAACAACTACACAATTATTAATTTTAATATTGAATTTTCAAAAAATGGTCAATATTTCGAAACTAAAAATTTGCCAAAATCGAAAAATTAACTTTAGAAGCTTAAAATTTTATTTTAGGATTTTTTCGATGCCCTCTTTTCAAAAATCCAAGTTTTATCAAAACCCAAAATCAACGCTTGCAACTGCGACAGTTTTCTTATCAGTATCAGGCACAGATCTGGACCAGAATTTTGGAAGGAGAAATGGAATTCGAAGGGTTCATATTGGCAGGGTCCATTTCAAAAATTTTTTATAACTGTGCAAGTACATACCTTCAAAAACCAGCTTATGCGATTTTTCATTGCCCCCCCCCCCTAAATATTTGAAATAAAATTTGTCGAAAATTAAAAAAGGGCATTTTTTATACCGATGATTTTCTTGTATCTTTTAAAATTTCGTCATTATTTCACTGTATTGTCACAAAAGCTACAAAATTCTCTTCGGTATAAGCTTTTTGAAACTTTGGGCATTCAGCATCCACCAAAAGTGATTTCAAATCAGCGGAAAATATTCCTCGTAAATTCCAACTGGATAATTGCTACGAGTTTACTAGTTTTTCGTGTATTTCGCCTAATGGCTCACGTCCTTTTTAAGGGGAAAGCATAATCACGTTTTTTAAAAAGCTGCCAAGTTCAACCTTGCGAATAAAGATTGAATTTATACACGCGTCGTATAACTTCGCGGAAAACCATGTCGGCAATTCGTTGAGACAATTAAAAAAAAATTACTAAGACTGGTTACAAGCAGAAAGTAGCATTCGCAAGTATGGACGTTGGTCAACACGAATAAAATTTTTTATGTATTACTTTGAAAAAAAAAATCAACGTTGAATTTAATTAGATGATGTTGATCAAACGGAACTGATGCAAAAATTGATTGATTTTGTCGCTATATTCTGCTATCTCGTGGTATTACAACTTGATAGAGTATGTACTTGAGCAAGTACGCTTTGCCAATTACTCGAAAAAAACCATAATTTGCCATTTTTCCTCTCTGTTCTTCGTATTCGGCATATCGATTATAAACGGCGTACCGGTTGTGTACAAAGGAAGTGTATTCGACACGCTACAAGAACCATGGGCGGAATAAATTTGTCATTTGTATTGTTCGGCTTGTTTCTTAAGGGGGTTTTTTATTTCTACCTCGAGTGATTATTTTATGGTAAATTCGTTCGAGTGACATTGAAAGCATGTTTTTCAAGCGCAATTCGGCGACTGTAAGGTGGGTTCGATAGATGGGAAGAAGCAAGCGGTGTGTGTAATGACTGATAATGGAGTAATTCCAACGTTAGCGACGAATGATTTATACGAATCTTAAATCTGCAACTTTTTAACATTTTTAATTACGCTGAGTTTGATAAAACGGTGAGACAATATTTGAATCCGCGATACCGGAAATTTCGATAGATTTCCTTGAAAAGAAAACAGTGGGAGTGAAGTTTTGCCACAAGAGTGATAAAGAACTCGTTCCGTTCGATCATCTAATGAATTAACCTATTTTATTACTCTTTTTTTTGTGGCGGTGAGGGAGGGGGGGGGATTCGTTGGCAGTCCTGTTACGCAACTTGTCACATAAGTCATACAACCAGTTGTAAAAATTTGCGAAATGGTATGTAAACTTGAGAAAAATTAATTATTTGTGCAACACTATTGTGGACGTTAATTTAGAATTTTAATAAAACTTGGATTTTCAGAAAAAGGACATTGGAAAACCCCCAAAGCCGCATTTTCAGCTGCTGTAATTTGATTTTTCGATTTGCGGTGAATTTTTCAATGTCGTCACGTCACGTTATCAACACCGCGGTATACTCACGTCACGTCACGTTTCGCCAACAACGGGCGTCACGTTTTTACGTCACGTGTATTTGATTGCTATCTGTACCAAACAACGACGGACAATAAAATACCTAAAACTATCATATCGCATCATGTTTTGCAATATCATGTGGCGTCACGTCACGTCGTCAAAATCACGTGACGTGTCGGGTCACGTTTTACCAAAAACAAACATCGTGTTTTCGCGTTATGTCGTCAAAATCACGGCATGCCTATGTCACGTCACGTTTTGCAACGTCATGCGGCGTCACGTCATGTCGTCAATATTACGTGACGTGTCACATCACGTTTTACTAACAACAAACGCCATGTTTTCGCGTTATGTCGTGTCAAAATCGCAGCATGTCTATGTCACGTCACGCTTTGCAACATAATGCGGCGTCACGTCATGGCGTCAATATCACGTGATGTGTCACGTCACGTTTTACTAACAACAAACGCCATGTTTTCGCGTTATGTCGTCAAAATCACGGCGTGTCTATTTCACGGCACGTTTTGCAACACCATGTGGTGTCACGTCATGTCGCCAACATCACGTGCCGTCACGTCATGTTTTTCTATCAACAAACGTCCTGTTTTCGCGTTACGTCACCAAAATCACGGCATGTCTACGTCACGTCACGTTTTGCGACATCATGCGACGTCACGTCACGTTTTACTATCAACACAGTCCTGTTTTCGCGTTATGTCGCCAAAATCACGCCATATTTATGTCACGTTACGTTTCGCCAACCACAAACGTCGTGTTTTTACATCACAAGTATGTATTTGATTGTTATCTTTACCAAACAATAATGGTCAATAAAATGCCGAAAACTGTAGGTCACGTCACAAAAAAGTCGACCTCTCATTTAAGCTAGCTTCTGATTGGCTGAAAATTTGTACGCTTTTTTCTCAACTTTCCGTCGAGGTTTTTGAACGTTTTTATGAAACCTGCACATCTACATCTCTAAAAGTTTCCATTGCGGCGCCGTTCATCTAAATTGGTTCAGCAGTGAACAAGAACTCGCTGTAACAAAAATACTTACCAATAATAGGTTCCAGTAAATATGCAAATTTTTCTAAAAATTCTGAGGAAAATTCAATTGTTTCGAATTATTTCCAACCTAAGAGAAAAAAATTAAGTCAACCTATGGAAAAATGTTTTTTTTTTCAATTCCACTTCAATAGCTGACGCTCCATCTAAATTTTGGCCGATTTGATATTGCACCACTCGGCATAGTTTTCCACCATCAAATTCAAATCCGCGTTCAAATTTCCCAAACTTTTTTCACACCGATGACGTCATGAATTTTTACTGTTACAGTAAGACTCAGCTGAACTACCACTCCACCACAGAACCGGCTTGGATGCGATTTGCGGCAGGGTTACTTCGAGTAGGTACCGCGACCAAAAAACCTATAATTTGTCGATTTGCCATCATCCGCGGCACGAATCCGTTACGCCGAAGATATCGGGATACCGTTGCGTACAAATTAACATGCCTGTCAGTTATATCGCGTATCGTCTTATACTCGTACTCGTACCAACATAAATACAAACCATTAGCTCCAAAACGCACCGTAAACCTCTCTCGCTCCTTTGGCGATAATTATATCGAATGTACACGACTCGATGTGTACACGCACCTTTCTACCGTATGTGAGTGTACTCGTATATATTTTTTCGCAACACCTCGTGTACTACACACGTTTATTTTATACGCTGTTAATCTAGCTTCCCATTTACTATGTACACACGCGTCCATAGAGAACAGGTGAAAGTACACGTTCGAATAACGGATCCGCTGCTGCGATAAAATTTCCATATATTTATCTACGAATAAAAATTATTCTCGCGTCGTCGCTCATCCTACGTCTACTTGTTTTTTATTCGAATAGCTTCTATCGTAAAAAAAAAAACACGAAGCTTTTAATGTGGAAAATAGTGATCGTAAAATTTAGTTAATCAGCGTTTATGCGCAAACCTGCAACTAGCGATCCTAGGAAAGGAATTATGATTAAATGGTATAATTCGTGTTTGACGAAGGGTTGTAAGAAATAGTAGAGGGGGAACGCGCAGGGTATTCACAGAGGTAAGCTGCATTTACTTTCTGAGTGCATTCGTAATGTCGCTGATATCGTTTACATGCTTATTTCAAGTAAACTTTAAAACCCCTCCTCTTCAAACGATCATAGTTCCAGCCCCCTTCAACTTGGAAATTTTGTTGACATCTTATTCGACTCAGAATTCGATGTAGATTACATGATCACATAACTGCAATCGCGCTACGATCAATAATTTTCGAGTTATTGCGCGAAAACCGAACTTTGAAGGCTAAAATCCACATCAGGGAGCTCCTCAGATTTGTAATCAGCACATCGAAATTGACCTATAAACAAAAATTCAGCTATCTCCTCCCTCCTCTCAATTTCCATCGTTCAAAGATATTACATCAATAGTAATTCAAATAAAACATTCATCGAATGCATTTGTTTCACATCTTTCGCGATAAATTGCTCTCACGTTACAGCGCCACAACGAAACTTGAGAAAATTCAGCGACGAAAAAATTTCCGCCCTCTTTCTCTCGCTTCCGCCCAAATACTCGAACGTGATCAGAGGAAACATAAACGTGTACGTCGTCGTAAAGACGATTACTCTTTTTATTTTCCTCTTCTTCTAAATTTAGCCAACCCCGAAATGAACACGCGAGATTATGTGCTCGGACGAATTAACCAAAAAGAATACGTAGTGAGTCATAAAATACGTCCGACAATTGAAAAATGGCGAAAAATTAAGTCACATCGCGTATTTGGAGCGTCGAACGTTGATAATATCGCTAGATTATTTTTTTTTTTTTTAGAAAATAAAAAATGAGAATTTTTTCGTTTCGTTATATTCGTCCTCGTTATTTTTTTTTATTCAATTTCGAGCATCGTCGGAAATATAATTGCGATTCGTTAATTCGCAACGGAAATAATTTACATTTTGAATTTAAAAAAAAAAGATAACGAATTCTCGGTAAAGTGAAAAAAATCGCGGAAATAATACCAATTTTATCGTAGAATCGAATAAATAATTAAAAATGTTATAAAATCGCCAACAAAATTCTTGGCAATCGACGAAAATAATCATTCTCTTATTCCATTTTCGTTTCCACTTTAAAAAAAATTCGATAATTAAAAAAAAAATTGAAAAAGTAATTTCGTACAAAAAAACACGCTGATATTATTGAACACGAGTTTCCAAAATGTTATTTGGGGTGACTTTGAATACAAGGGGTAACTTTGAGCAGCGTCCTGGTGCCGATCAAAATCAACCAACGTGCCGTAAAAGTTACTGAATGTTTTTAGGGGAGTTCTCATGAGAAGTAGAGGGGTCGGAGGGGTGAGGAGATGCTAAAATAACCACATTTTAATTCACGGATTATGAAGAATTGATTTAAAATTAAATTAATAAAAAAAAATTTAACAAAATTGATAGGAAAAAGAAAGGGAAGTTTTCAAGTTTTTGGTGGAGGGGAAATGGGAAGAGGGGGAGCTGAAATAATCACATTTTAATTCATGGATTATGACGAATTTATTTAAAATTAAATTAATAAAAAAAATGTAACAAAATTTATAGGAAAAAGATCAAGGGAATTTTTCAAGTTTTTGTGGGAGGGGGGAATGGGTAGAGAGGGGGGAGCTGAAATGATCACATTTCAATTCACGGATTATGAAAAATTGATTTAAAATTAAATTAATAAAAAAAAATTTAACAAAATTGAAAGGGAAAAGAACGAGAATTTTTCAAAAGTTTTTGTAGGAGGGGGAAAGTGGAAGAGAGGGGAGGAGCTGAAATAATCACATTTGAATTTACCAATTAAAAAAAATATGCAATTCAAAGTAGTTCAAAGGTAAATTAACGAAAAAAAAAAATTCACAAAATTTTGAAAGAAGGGGGGGGGTCAAATAATTCACTTTTTACGTTAAAAATTCTTGTTACGAAGCTTTGTTATTATTCTGCCTTATTATTTTTCTAAAGTTTGTGAAAACTAGGTATTTTTGACTGTTAAGATACTTATTGGAATAGTATTTGGATTGATGACGTCATCATTGATTATACTCCCAATTATTTGGAATGGATAACTAATTTTAAAATTAATATTTAAATGACTCGAGGGGGGTAACATATAAGTAAAAGGATGATTAAGAGGACGTGCCTCGATGCAATTACTTAGAGAGCTTTCAAAGTTCATTTGATTCAGTTGAGTTTTTGGAAAGTAATAGAAATTACATTCTTTTTCGGGTTTCCATCCACTTGTCTTATAAGTTATAATTTTTTATGTGCCAGGTGGGGGGGGGTTAAATTTTTACAGTCGTTTTGAAATTAAAATAATGTATCCGCATAATCGAATCATTTCCGAGATGGTATTTTCGATTCTTTTTTATCGTAAAATTTTCCAAACTTCAAATTGTATCCTCGCTTTGAAAAAACGAGAAACTCGCCCTTCAAAAAAATGACCAAAAAATACCAAAAAAAATTCAACAAAATCGCATCCATGTTTTCCGTTATTTATTCCAAAGGAAATAAACCTTAAAAATCACTCCAACCTTCGGTCCTTCGACCACGACCAAACAAATAAACCCGTATCACTCGACTGCACTTCATTTCACAGCTCGTATACCTCAACACCTGACTAATTTCACGACCTAACTCAACAAATGATACCTGCGATAAGCATCACAGGCTCTGGATGGAAATTACGCGATCGGAATCAGAAAAGCCATTACTTCCTTATTTCCGGCGAGACGTGAAAAGGAAATCTTTAGAAACACTGCACCGAAGACGGGCCAGATGCCAAAATGTTCATCTTTCGAGTTATCTCGACGACCGAGACATTACACAAGGTGAGAGATGGTTGTAATCTTGGGTGAAAAAATCGATACGAATTTAACGAAACCTCCGCAATTAGAAAGTACATGATTAATCTCCACGATTATCGAATTGTTTATACACGCAGGTTGTCAATTTAAAATTCAAATCTAGATTTGTTTACAAGTAACCGGTTCTGTGTAGGGACAATGGCATCCATCAAGTTTGATTTTTCATATTTCAATTAAAAATCGTGAAAAAAATCTCATCGAGGTGGTATCATTACCTTGGTTAATCAATTTCAACGAAACGAATCACCGATTGATTTAAATTACGGTGACGCTGTCAAAATAACACGATTTCCTGGCGGTAAACTTTCGACAAGTCGGGGAAAGTTCATTAACATCAATGACGATTCGTTCTTTGACAATTGTGATTTTTGAGTATTTGATGCAGACTCAAAACCTTCGTGTATATTTTGACCATGGTCCCTTCGAACATGTGCGACGAGCCGGGTCATTGCGACCCGGAAACACAAATAGGGGGTTTCAAAATAGACTCCTTTGTTTGGCTCGACGAACAGCTGGCGCAATATTCGAGGATTTATTGTCGCGAACGATTTATGCCATGTTTCCATAAATCCACATATTGAGTTCCTCGTCGGCGCGAAATATCATAACGGAATGTGGAAACGTTATTGTGACAAAGAACGAAAAATTATGCTTTCTTCGCGTGATTTATTTTCTTCTTTAAGCGGTTTTTTTTGGGCGAAAAAAAACGACGAGAAATTTCGCAATTTCTCATTAATTTACGACGTCATTGTCTCTTTGGTGGTTTCGCGATGTTATTTATTTTTCATTCGAGAATTGCTACCTGAATTTTCGTTTATTTCAAATTTACATATTTCCTCGACGTCGTTTTACATTCGTCGTATAAAATCAACATGTAAATTGCCAACAAATCGTATTGAGTGAAATTCAACATAAACGTCGATTGTGTAAAAAAACAATACCATTTTTGAACGCCATTCAATCATATTCGATAAATAGATTTTTTTCTCACGAAGGACACACAACTGTTGTGAAATATAACGGAAAAAATCCAAGGGGAAGGATAAAACGAACCCTTGATAATCGTGCTGAATTTTGGGTCTATTCAGGTACACGAATCTCTAGGTGATTCAATTCGTTCACCTGGTTTGACTTCTGTTCGCAAATTTTGACGCTTATCTATAGTTCGATTTTCGATACTTCGTATCGACGAACAAATCACACCATCAAGAACCCGTGATATTTCCTTTGACACAAAAATCCCGTATAAATTAACAAAATCGATAAATCGTTAACCAAATTCCACACACCTAATCACCTATTAGCAAAAGACCGCTAATAATAACCAGCCTTATTTCGGTTAAACTCGAGGGTCTATGCCCTTCTGACGACGGACACGTGTATTTCATAAATTTCGTCTCGATTGCCAAAACTCCGATGATTAATGTTATCACCGAACAAAAGACCTTTTGTAGCATATTCTCCAAGTACCACCCAAAAAATATGGGCCATCGAAGGAAAACGATTCCCAGCACCTCTGCATGTAAATGTAGCGAAATAAAAATAAACAAATGAGTTGTATAAACGCCAGCGAAATTCCAATATAACATGTACGAACAACATCAAACACCGAAATTCATCTATCGTATTACATATGTTCGAATAATCATGGCCGAATTAGGTTCCTTACCTTGTTCGATGCGATTCGCGTATAACTCGCGGGTATCTTCGCACTTTAATAATACTAATAACAAACGCGTTTAATTATTTACAAAAAATTAAGAAATACACGCACATAACTTAAATCACAAGAGCTTTACGGTCGCGAAGAAAATAAACTTTGGAAAACTATTGGAAAACATTAGATAAGTACGTCGCAGTGCATCCAACGACTACCGATCGAGTTATGCGGCCGAATCAGTGTGACCACTTGGTCCAATTATGAAAGGAACTTCTTGTTTGGACGTGAGTTGATAACTCGATATTCCGGCGCAGTTGAGCATGTTTCAATTTAGCTCACTTTTTGTCATTTTCAAGCATCTTGAAATTTTGGAAAATGTTGATATAAAATATTTTACTGTTTTTTTAGCGAAAATGAAGCCGTTTCCTCGTAATTTTTCGTACAGCTGATTCATTGAAGTATCAATTTTTCTATTGACATCGATTAATTCCACACGTTTCTAAACATTGACACGATAGAATTCCTGGTTTATTTACTTTGATTTGATTATTTAATTGATTAGGAATATAATCAATATTAATTGAAGGAATAGTTCATGAATGAATTATGGAAGTACATCTATGAAAGTACGTTGAATCGGATAACACGGAATTATTCTGTTATCAGTTTCTATTAAATTAAAATTAGAAGCTTTACTACGTTATATAAGAGTTAAACATGAAAAATGAGCTAAAAATTAAGCGATTTTCTACTACACCAGAAAGAATCTATCTCAGCATCACATTTCGCACATTTACATACACGAAATACCCATTAAAAAACGAAATGCATCGTAAATTATCCATCGAGATACTGCATGTTCAATACATAATCACCGATTTATCTCCGTGTCGTGGATTTCATCGAATTAACGAATACTCTACACTTATATGCAACTTTCTCAAAATAACTCAAGCCGGTCGGTTTAATTTCATTCTTTTGGCAACTTTTGATCATTAGTACTACGATAAAATCACAACACCTTAAAAAAGAACACATCCAATTCATTTGTGTATTTCACAAAAAAAATAGTCACATACAAATTTACTGCAATTGGTAGCGAAATATATGCAAAAAAGTACAAACATAAGAATCGTATCACTTGAATGATCTTTACTACAAGTTAATAACAAAATACTTAATACGTGTTAACAAAATGAACGACATATAAAACTATAAATAAAGGTTAACAAAAAGAAGAAAAATTCAGCATTAATAATAAAAAAAATACATACGCGACATTGCTACAATATGGTAGAAAAAAAGGAAATCGTTGCTGTTTGCATGGGACAGGACTTATGTGAACATAAGCATATTCAAGCAATTTGAAAAAAGCACAACAACGTAAAAATAACACAGTAAAATATATAAAATATCAAACTACACTAATCTGACTATGATCAACTTAGATCAGTACTGGACAACACTGCATGCAATATGAAAAACAGGATTAAAAATAGTGCAAAAAATGTTGACAGTGCATTTAAATATTGCTCCGTACAGGCCTTGCAATCGAATAAAATCACTACAGTGTTGCCAGGCAGCCATACAAAACTAAGTTCTAACGATTCCGAAGACAACCGACGCGATTAAAAATCTATATCTTCGTTTAAAAAGCACCTCAAAAATATATTAAAATTTCCTACATGTAAATATGAATCCCTCTTCCGAAAAAAGTTCTCATTCGCGTAAAAAAAATCTATATAAATTTGAGCAATATTTAAACGATTCAAAAACACAGCTTAAGTGCACCATAAAAATACCAGTTCTAGCGTCGATTACAAAAATACAACGTTATCAATTAAACATTTAAATACTTTATATCACGTAGCAACTATCCCTAAATTCGATCGATGATTTTTTGTATTAATTTAAAAAGGAACTTTTTCGAACATTATTGCAATTAAAAGGTATTTCAGATGTTTGTTTATCTTTCATAAATACTTACAACATGTACATCTTTTATTATAAACATTAAATTAGATAAAATAATATACATTTTGTGATTCCGACATCGCAACTTTACGTATTTTAAAATCGGCCTTATCATTTACAACCTAGAAAATTTATTCAACTTAAAAAAAATTTCCATCACTGATTACTACTCGAATAAGATGATAAGCGAATAATGCACGAATTGCTAAAATGTAAAAAAAAAGGGTAAAACAAACTTTGAAGGGAAATTTTAACGAAATTAAAAAAATCATCTCACAGACATTTTTTTTTCCACGAAATAAATAATTACCACCAAAAACGGCGTATGTTACGATTAAATCATACTTTCGTATGATACCTTTATCGAACGATTTGAAATTTTAAACAACAAAACAAATATAAAAGAAAACGTAGTTTTCCTTCGAATTAATACTTTTGTTCTTCGATATAAAAACGTAAACAAAATCATATTCGATGAAATTACAACGCAATATGTGCACAGAATTCGTAAAAGCGTTCGAGAAAAAAAAACGAAAAATAATATATACATCGCGTTTGCAAGACAAGGGAGGAGAAAGAAATGCGTTTGAAAATGTATTATCTAAATGCAATATAAAGCTATAAATCAACTACGATACATCCGAAGACGTAGTTTGCTGCGACTCCGTGATTGGTTTCCTTTTCACGCCGTTTAGTTTGTCGACCTGTTCAAAGCAGGTGATCGATTTACCTCCGTCGTCGTTGGGCTCGATCGTAGATAATGGTAACTCTGCAGGGCATCCTGCGTGAACCGGCGATGTATTGGTTTCCCTTAAATTCAACCTTTGCGGTGGTGATCTGTTCGTTATGGAGCTGGATACATCGCTATCGTGGACTCTGCGTTGGGATCATCGATTAATGCAATAAAATACACCAAATATACTAAATAAATAACGTACTGTAAACGTTCCGATTTAAACCACGGCATTCGTTGAGGATCAACGATAGGCTGCCGAGGACGTATCTCGTTCGGCGTGAGTTCTTCGGTTTGCGAGCTTTCACCGTCATCCGATTGCTCGTCGGTATCTCCTTCCTGCACATGGAAATCGTATTAGTCGAATATAACGCACATCTCGTGAACAAATCGCACTCACCGTATCGGGGCAAATTTCCAAAGCCTTTTCTAACGTTTTCTTCGCCGAGTTAGATCTCTCTAGTAAATACCCGTTTGCCGAATCATTCGACGGAACGGAACTCGTTGATTGCCAATTCGTATAGTTATACGGAGGCGATGACACAAATGGTCTCTGAAACATGGGAATTTTCACCATCGAGAAATCCACATCGTCATCGTCGTATTCCAAACCAACTCACCCTGTCCAATTCTTCATTCAACCATTCCACCACCTGCCACCATTTCTTCTTCAGGGTCGGCTCGCTGTTCAGCATGTTATGAGCAAGGCGACACTTGGAGAATAACATCACCATACACTTGATACACTGATAGGATCTCTTTTGATAGTGCGTCTTGCTGCGAAACGTGATTTCAAATAGTCCATCACGATCTTCTGGCAGCCCTAGAGGCAACATAAGCATCACGCCGTTCGATACGCCAACCCGGCCCGGTACATTACCTGATAACGCATTCGATATACGATGCGACTGCCAAGAATCCTCCATACGTAGTAACGCCAATAATAACTCGATGTAGTGTTTTAACTCGTTACAATAGGCGAACGCAATATGCCACAGGACTTCGCTCAGGATGGTCTTGGACATCATGGGATTTTCCCACGAAACGAATTGCAACAATTTCAACGTATCTTCAGTCAGTTGAGCTTCTTCTATTAATTTTTTCACGTAGCTGTAACCATCAATAGGTTAAAAATTATAATAACCGTTGAATACGAATATCAGCGATGTAGATAAATTGTCGTGACACGTGTATCGTACCTTATACGGTTATATAAGGTTTCCTGCACTTGTGGTTGTATTTCCATGATATACGCGTCGTTACTATATTCAGCGTATGGATTCGGTAACAAAGGAGCTCCCTAGAAAGTGAAAAAAATTCGTTAAATTTCCTAAATCAGTCGGCAGGCCCGTATAAAAGAGAGCTGCATCCCCTTCCTCACCGACCATTTGACAAGACACTTTTTAAATGGATTCGCTAAATTGATCGAGGATATTTTTCAGCTTTCAAGATTGAGAAAACGTATCTAAACTACCAAAAAATAACAGAAATGGGTAGATACAGACAATTACTAGGTAATTACGGTAATTTACCGGTAATATTCAGATAATTACGGTAATTTACCAGTAATTACAAGTAATATTTAGACAATTTTGGAGATTTAGGGGTGATCACAGGTAATGTATTGGTAATTTACGGATAATTACCGGTAATGTAAGATAATCACGTGTAATTTACGTAATTACATGTGATTTACCAGTAATTTACTGGTAATCACGGATAATTTACCGGTAATTAATGGGTAATTACGGGTAATGTACTGGTAATTTACAGAAAGTTTGCTTGTTATTACAGGCAATCTACCGTAAATGGTAATTTTTTAAGGTGTTCAAATGGATTAAAGGTGAATTTTTTTCTATTTTCTTATTGGCAACACTGCATTATATAGTCTATGATGTGATTTTTCACTGTTTAGACGTCGAATTTGTAATAAATGGATTTACGAGAAAATTTATAACCTAAATCGGCAGACAGCGTAGCTTCCTTCTACCCCCCTCCCCCCATAAATGGAGTGAGGGAGCAACTTCACTCGTAAGAACTTACTTTATGCGTACTACACTGACTCCTAACGTCGCAACACCTCACCAAGGTGGAAATAACGGTATGGCATTTATTTAGCTCAGAATATTGATACTTGATCGCTGGTCCGGGACCCTCGTCCAAAGTAACCAATAAAAACAAACATGGCACGTTCAACTACGCAAAGCACATCGTTATCCATTGCCTAGTGGCCTACTTCCGCCGGCACTTTGTACTTACCCTCAACAACTGTTGCCTTTCGGTGATACCGAATCCGCAATAAATATGAAACAGCGTGAAATAATGCGAAAGATGTCTACCATGATCGGATATCTCTTTGTTTAACAGTTGCAACGCCGTGATTAGAATCTGATCGCTTAGAGGTGACGTCGTGTCGAAGAATATAGCTACAAACGCATCATCTACGTTAAATTCGATGTACTCCCAAGTGCTACCACATGACCTACCTGGTGTACTGGATGCGCTCGGGGCCGGATCTTTGACCGAGTAATGAGCCAAATGAGCGACTATCTTGATAAACGCCGTTCTCACTTCGGCGCTCGGACACGACAAGAGGTATTCGCAAAATCTACGGTGGTAAGTTGCGCGTTAACATCGGAAATCATGATTCATCGAGGGGGAGGGCGAACTCACCTATGCGGATGTTCTAGTAAAATATTATACGCGAACCATCGACGAACGGAGGTGTAATTCTTTAGATGAAAATTCAACACTTCCCACCAATCTGACGCTGGCCCTCGTAATGCCTTTTTCGTATGAAATCCCGTATGAAATAGGAATTTCGAAACCAACTGAACCGTCAATAGGGATAATTCCTCCATGACCGAATCCTACATCAAGACGAAACCACGTTATAGTTACATATCATCAGAGTACTCCTCCGATGCGTCGTTCCGCTCACCGAAAACATTTCGCAAGCGTATTGCGGATGAGTGGGGGTATTACAGACGGCGATACGTTTCATAAAATGGAAATACTCCTGGCTGAATTGATTACGATTATGCATGAATTTTATATTCTGTCTAATAACGCTTTTCTCGATCGGTTCAGGCATCTTTAAAAAGCTCAGTCTCGATTCAGCTACGCAAAAAGGAAACGTTAATGTCGCCACGAAGATTACACCTTGATAAATGTCACACTTACACAAAGATAACTGTTTTAAATTATTGACTAGATACTCTTCCTGTACATCGAGACGAGTATAAAACAACATATACGCATTCCACCATCTTTTCTGCCTTCTATAACTCATCCTCTTCAGCATCTGATCGAATACCTAATCAAAAAGAACAATTAAAAAAATCATATTCGCATTCAATCATATCCCGCAAGGCTATGACACTACCTCGCCCATATAATCTCCGCCGAAGCACTGCGATTTCATTTCTTCGTCATCTTCCATCTTACATTCGCTAACATCTCCGTCGTCGAATTTATACCATTTAGAAGATCCGTCACTATGTCTGAAAGAAAAGCCTCGGTGAAAATACAAATCCAATAAAATTCATCGTCTCGTAAACGCCATTACCTATGTAAAATATACGAATAATAATGACCACCGCTGGCCTGTCCACTATGCACGACGATACCGGTTAATTGGTACTTGGTGCAAACTTCTTCGATGTTATTGCTATCGGACGAGCCATCGGGTGAAATATTATCACAGTCGATTAATTCTCCTTCAACTTTAGCTAAACCGGAAACTAAAATATGCGATATGTTATAACGTGAGTAGGTATCTTTTCAAGTATAGCCGAATTTTCCACTTGTTTCGAACGTATTGAAGAAATTTACTGAGCGAATTGCTTCGAGGAAGCCGCAGGAGGTAATTAATTCGGTGGATTTATGAATTTTAATTTTTTTCTTTATTTTTATTAACGACTCGGCGAAAATTAAGAAAAGCCGGTCGTTCATTTTTACGACAATTTATAATAATTAAATTACGAAATCCCATATCACAAGTTCAACTTGAAGGAAAATTATTGGAGGGGGTAGAAGGGGTGGAATTACACGAAAAGGAAGGCAAGTAGAATTATAGAGGAGTGGGGGGCTAGAATAATATAAGGATGGGACGAAATCCGCACACATGAAGCGATCAAATTCAACAAAATCTAGGAAAATCGTTTAAATTTCATCAATAAAGAATTAATATCCAAAAACGAATCAATTACGTAAAAAAATTCTCAAATAAAAAATCCTAAATAATTTCAAAAATTGTTAAAAAACTTGACGAAACGAGCAAAAATCACAATAATCGAAAAAAACTGGAAAAAATTTAGAGAAAACTCGAAGGAAAAAAACACGAAAAAAAATCGAGAATTTTAAAACATTTTCACAAAATTACTTTCGAATTTCAACGCAATAAAATACATCACCTATGATCAAAAATCGCTAAAAAAAATTAACAAATCCCCCCCCCCCTTCTATCGTCAAAGTGGAAAATTCGTACATCTCGCCGGAAATCCCCCGTTGGACACGTGTCCACGCTACGTACCGGTATACGGTTCCATATCCAAATTCCTCGGGAACTCGAAATAATCGTTGAATTTAATGGCACAAACACGTTCAAAATCATATTCGAACCTCTTCAATTGAATTGTAAGCACCGGAGGTAACTTCTTCACGCACAAACGTTTCACAGTTTCGACCTAAAATGATGATAAACAACGTGATCGATTCTTTACGCGGTTAAAATACCAACTACAAGCCTAAGCTACCTTTTTATCGCATTTATCGCAGTGATACGCATCAACTCCTTCGAGAAGTTCACCCTTCACGTATTGTTCTAACGAATCTAGCAAATTCGAGTGATTCCTCATATCTACGCTGATTACACTAAATGGTTCTTCTCTACAATATCTAAACACAATAAAAACATGTATTTCGAGGGAATCTACGAAGCGCGATGCTACGTAAAGACAAGCTCAATGGTGAAGGGCAAACAAACCTGTGTGGACATCCTTTACATATCTTCTGGTCGGAAAAAGAACCACCGAGAACTTTGCCCATTGTTTGTTCGTGGCTGAGCGCCTTCAATGCTTCGTCGATGCTTTCTATAAGGCTCATGAAGAACTCGACCGCATCTTGTTGCTCTCGTAGATTAACCGGTTCGCCTTGTAATCTAAATTTCATACCGATTAGGGGCACGTTTATAATTAATTATAAAATCGACCATACTGACCGGAAATTCCTCCAAAGACCTTTTGGAACGTAGTATTGTAATTTACTACACGCTAAATGGCCAAAAATAGCTTGAACTTCTTTTAAAATATTGATGTTGTATTTTTTACGGGCATCTTCGACGGTACATTTTTCATCTCCGTCTACCGTATCGACAGGACTTTGCTATAAAAAAAAGGCAAAACATTGTATTCGACGTTTTGGCAACATGCTGATAAAACTTACATCCAAATCGTATCTATCTTCGCCGGAAAAATCCTCGTTTGGATCGATGGCAGCTCCTTCGGCGGCGAGTATATTAACCCTGATGCTCTCGACCATGTATAACTGCTGCAGTACCGAATTCATGTAACACGTCGCTCCGGCGTTTTTCAGGCCGACGAAACCGGTCAAAGGACGAGGGCCGACAGGCGGTAGGTAATCCCATTCCACCAAAGGAGCATCGCGATCTACACATACTACGAATTAACTCCGTCGAGATCACACAATACCGCGTACTTACCCGAATAAAACATATCACATAGCATTTGCACCACCAATCGTAAATTGGACGGGCACCCCATACACAAGGTGACTAGTAAATCGAACGCCGAATCTAGGGCCTGAGGTGTATTACAAACGGGTATCGCTCTCTCGAGCACCGTCTCTTTGGTCCTTTCGAAATGAAGCATTTGTTTGGATGCGGGAAATATGAAGTCTTCGATTAATTCCTGGAATTACGAAAGATTAATATTTCGATATACGATGATCATTTACGAACGTACTTTGACCAATTTCACCGAGCTGGATTCGTCTGAGCCGTAGAAGTATTTCTTTTCCGGTGACATGCATCGCAGTAATTCCTTCGTTATTCCTAGATGACCATCGAGTAATATTTCATCCACTAATAACGTACCGGTTCGTTTTACATTATCCTGGGGACATATTTAAGGTGAGATTTTGTTACATCAAAGTGCCCCCAAAAACTCGAATCCACCAACCTTCACCATCTTCAACCAGGTGATTTCGGAATTCAGCAATTCTTCGATATTTGGTAAAATGCAGTCGCGTTGCTGCACGACGCTGATCAGTCGGCATAGTAACTAGAAAAACCATTCGTGATTAAAGTAAACCCCAACGTTGGTTACTTCGTTGGGACTAAACATACGTGAAAATATTCAAAAGCATTGCATCCATTTTCTGTGACGATATCTTTATTCAGAACGTCGAACAGTAATGAGATGCAGTTCAGCAATGGAGCCTGACTATGCGAGTACATCATCATAAGCAGCAATTGCTCGCTGGCGAAATATCGAATCGCCCTGAAAAATCAATTTCACAATGAAGTCATAGCAATTTTAGCATTTACTCTCTTTCTACACATTAAAAAGACGATTTCAAGCAACTATATCTATTTTTCAATCATCCCATTTTTCGAAGATCCACCCCCCCCCCCAAATTGGAAACTTGCACCGCCGCGTCTGTTGATTTAACGAAAAAAAAATATTTCATGAAAATCTTCCCTTGAAATTTTCCCTACAATTTTGATCATTTCAAAAATTCATTTTGGAGCCATTCTATTAGCTCAAATTCGAGAAAACGTCCTCAAATACATAAATACCAAAAATTTGATGCAATTTGTAATGACAAGAAAAGTTTAAAATCATTTTTTATTCAAGTTAGTAACATTAAGGAAAGTTTGTTCACCTTTTTCTCACTTCAGAGGCCCCCCTCCACGTTGAACTTGAAATATTATTTTTACAAAAAAAAATCGCAAATAAAAGTCGTTCCCACTTTATAAAAATTATCCATTTTGTTATTTTTAATTCAATGAATTTAAATTAAATTTTTTATTGAATCTTGGTATAAAAAAAAATTTTAATTAAATTTTCATATGCATTTAAAAATTTTTTTAATCGATTTAATTTTAATTAATTTAATTTTCATTTTAGTAGATGGATTTACTTGCAGCTTTGAAACCCTTTTTACAAAAAACAATTTTCAATGAAAATTGTTCCTTATTAATTTTTTGTACAATACAATTTTTTTAAATGATTTTTTCATATTGATTTTTAAAAAACGGTTCATCGTATCTTCTTTAATTCAATTAATTTGAATTTTTTATTAAATCTTAAAGCGAAAAGAATTGGTGAATTTTTATTTTCATTTTTTTAATTTATTTTATTGATTTAACTTTAATTAATTTCATTTTTATTTTAAATATAATTTATTAATAAAATTCTACTTTGAAGCTTTTTTTACAAACAAAATTTTTACATAAAATTTGTTTCCTATTAATTTTTTTTACGATCGAATTTTTTTTTAATGGTTTGTTCATATTACTTTCATAAAATTTTTTCATCTTATTATTTTCAATTCAATTATGTAATTTGAATTATTTTTTTATTAAATCTTGACACAAAGAGAAATTTAAATATAATTTATTAATACAATTTTAGCTAATGCTTGAGCTTTGAAACCCTTTCCACGAAAAAAAACTCAAATAAAAATTGTTTTCTAATAATTTTGTTTACAAGCCATTTTTTTTAAATAATTATTTTATATTAATTTTGTAAAAATTATTCATCTCATCTTTAATTTATTTTTTTATTTATTCCTATTCATTATTTCAACTGTATTATTTTTTTTGAAATATAATTCATTAATAAAATTTTATTTTCGGTGGACTTACTTGGAGCACCTTTCACTCCTCAAATTTAAGAAGTAGGTACATGTAATTGGTTAATTACATATAAAACTAATTTTACAAAAAAAATTTCAATAGAAGTTGTTCCCAAATTAGTTTTTTCACAATTCAGTTTTTTCATATCAATCTTGTTACTTTTAATTCAATTAATTTGAATTATTTTTTTATTAAATTTTGCAAAAAAAAATTTCAAAGTATACTTTAATTTTTATCATTTTTTTTATTTATTTCTATTAATTTACTTTTGATTAATTAATTTTTTTTAATGTAATTTATTAATAAAATTCTAAGTTTTGATGGATTCACTTGAAGCACCTCTTACTCTTTCAATTTAAGTGATCGATGAATTGTCAACAATCGATTCCTCACTTCAGGGGTTCCACTTCAATACTTTCATCTGAAGCCCTTTTTACAAAAAAAATTTTCAAACGAAAGTTGTCCCCTATTAATTTTTTTTACAATTTTAGTCATCATTCCTGAAATTAAAAATAAACGAAATACGAAATATTGAATCTTCGATATTTCTGCACGAAAGTAAAATTCATTATTCCTTCAAAAACGTTTCCTCAAATTTGAGTGCGAAAGGCTGCTCAAAACTGATTTCTTGTAATGACCAAAAATATAGAGAAGATTTCAAGGAAAAATTCCCACAAAACACTTTTCCCCATAAAATCAATAGACAGGTCAGCACGTGAGTTTGCAATCCTGGGAGATGGATCTTGCGCGAAAATCATCTTTCAAACGAGTAAAACAAGAATAAATAATACGTTTCTGCAATACAAACCGATTCCTCGAAAATAGCACCAAATCGATGATAAAATACGACCATAACTTCTCGCTGTGTAAATTATCGAGGGCGTATCTGTTCAAAATCATGCATATGGGCAACAATTCCAAAGCTTCGCGGCAAACTGCGCCAAAACAAGTATTAGCCAAGTCGACTCGGGTTACCTACCATCTACGAGTATACTCACCCAACACATCTTCTTCTTCTGGGGTATTATCTTGTAAGGCAAAATGCAACATCTCGGTACCGGCGGAATCAACCAAAAGCTTCATGTTTCCGCCGGCGCACGCCCACGCTAATCTAATAATCGCTCGGATGGTTTCCAATCGAGGTATATTGCATTTCAGCCCGTCGTCGATAATGGTCGAGTGAAATTCAACATAACGGTTATTCAAGCACACCTGTAATTTGTATAAAATAAATCACCGTCGTATTTACACCACACGAAGCCATCTTACCTCGTCGAGGAACTTTTGAGCAACTTTACACGCGACTAAACTACGAATAGCTGTGTCTGTATTGTGAATAGGTAACGAATACAACGCGTCTTTGATCAATCCCAAAACACTGCTGTTACCGAAACCGTCGTCGTTTTGGGAATTCGCGTCTATTAAGTAATTCCTACTACTCTCGGCCACCTTATACACGATGTGACCGATCACCGATAACAACACGTAGCAGATTTTCAACACCGTAAGAAACGCCGCTCTAAAATACGCCAAAAAAGTGAGTCAGCTTTTGAATGTTCGTTATCGATGAAAAATAACTACCTCTTTGTAGCGACATCGGCCCTCGGTAAAAAATTATTTTTCGTTAACATTTCCAAAGCAACTTGAGCTTTGTCGCTGCATAAAAACGAGAATTGAAAATCCACCGTTTTGTCGGTCGACGGATCGTAAGTGGGCATTAGTAACGTGTACAGTACCTGAAATAATTCCACGTATTAATTTTACCAAAATTTTAATTTCTATAATATCGAAAACTGCGCACGTACTTCGATATTATATAGAACTTGAGACGGCGAAGGTCCAAAAAACATAGACTCGACAGTCGGCAATTCCACAGCTTCATCTTGCGTTTCAATTTCCGAGTTGCAGAACAGAATCTGCAAAACGATGGATGTTAAAGTCGAATCTCCAAACAATATATTCCATAACTTACGTAAAGATTCTCCACGGTATTTTGATCGGGTGGAATAATCCTCAGGATATTTCTCGCCGCGTCTCTTAAATCCGAATCTCCGAGCTCGCAACCGCGATCCGCGATTTGGAAAAAAAACTGCGAATATTGCTCGTTACGAGAAATAATCTACATAATGACATCGTGATTATTGGCCATTTTAAATTACATATATAATATTTCATACAACAAGGTACTCACAACACCCGGCAAATACATTTCGTCTTCGTTCGGAGACAAATCCAACGCATGATGTGGAGAACCAGTTGAACTATCTGAACTACTATCGGGCGAACTGACCAAGTTACCGCTTCCTTGTACCAATTTGGCGGTTAATAGCTGCCAAAATAAAATCGTCGATAAATTCTCCTCAAAATAAAAGCAATTCGCGATCAATTACCGATTTATCTTTAATAGCCGGAATTTCCGATATCAGTCTTTTGTCGTCGATTGGATCCAGTACTTCTCCGTTCGCGTATAGTTCCACTTTTAAATTATTAGATATCGATTTCAATTTACGTAAGATTTCTTTCCTTAGACATCCGACGGTCATGTTGCCATGCATGACTACCTCCATTTCATCCGGCTGCCGGCCGGTGTTCGCGAATCGTATAATCAAAGCTACGTGTTTTCCTCTGCCGGCTCTGAAATAATTTTACATTAGTTATCCGGATCATTGATCGATTAAATTTCGTCATATTCGGTGGGGGGGGATTTTACACCCCCCTATCTTTTTATTGTATTTAACGCACTAAAAGACATGTATTTTGATACCTTATTCGACCTTTTCTGATTTCTTTTAGATTCCCCCCCCCTTTTTTTTACATCTTTCCTTGAGCAAATCAGAAAAATGCCAGATTTGGTTCCAACGCACCAAAAAACACATATCCCACGAAATGACACCCCTCCCCCTCGCCCCGTTGTAAAATCCTAAAACATCAACGAGGTGTTACGAGCGACATACCTATACAAAGGTAACAGCTTCCTTCCGGAGGCGAAATTATTATCACACTCGTTAATGTACTCGTAGAGTACTCTCAAAATACGGCACATTCGAACGGACTCCTTCCGTATAGGGTTCTTGACCGGTCCGTCGTTCGATTCATGGCACGTGCTATCCTGCTTGCTTAAAATACTAATGGTATCGTACAACGCTCTCAGGCGATTGATGCACTCGGATATATGAGTATCGTGAAAATCACACAACGACGTTTGCAGACGCGGACCCAAATTCGTATTAACTTCCTTGAGCAACTCGATGGCTCGGTTGGCGATAGCATCGCCGCCGTATGTCAGCACCTGAAGGGAGATACATTAATGGGTGATTTTTCGGTAAGCGGGTAATACACGCGATACTTACCCTCCACAGATACTCGGTACCGATCAAATCCATATCATCAGTCTGATAATCTCTTCGCTTCTGGCGTAACTTTCCCTCCTTTGAGTTGACGGTTTTGAAAAATCTTTCGAAGCATTTCATGCCACTTTCCGTCAACTGGGCTGGATCGAATTGCAGGATGTTGCTTTCGAAAAATTCTTTATATATGTCGGGCTCCAGATCAGGGATTTCGCCCATGATTTTGGAAAACCACTTGAAACACGCTTCGCGATCGCAATCGAATACGTTTTTCTCGGCTAAGCATTCCCAGATTTGGCGGGCTTGGTTGTTACATAGACAAAGGCGTCCGTCCTTTGGGAATCAAACGAGAGATTTAATTTATGCGATATAGGAATGGTTTTCATAATATTTATTACCTTTAATAAAAATCGTAGAAATGATAATCTTTCTTGGACCTGTTGTATGTGGTTGTATCTTTTATCTGGATAGTAAGTGGCTGGATCGAGCTCGGGACGTTCTGGAAATTTAATAAAAAATTATAATAATGATGATTACGTTTCGCTCGTAGTGTTAAACTAGCCAACCAATCAATGCGCGTTTGCGCGCATTGAAATTCGAGTTATAATAAAAACCAAAAACAGTGGTGAAAACTTCACATTTTCATCAAGCAGCGTCACGTTTTTAATTGAAGTCACATCTCGTGATTAGTCGCAATGTTTCCAATGCGTCACGTTTTCTGGTGATTCGCGCTTCAAACAAGTCTTTGAGGTAGTCACGTCTCACGTTTGGTTATCACATATCTGACGTGTCATGTTTTCGAGTGATTCGTGTTTCCGCAATGTCACGTCACGTCGTTACGTTTTAATTTGAGTCATGTATCACGTATTTGAAGAGTCGTGTAACTTTTCACGCCAAGGCTATGTCATACTGAGGACTTGCGTCACGTTTTCTTCGCATCACGTGACGTCACGTCACATTTTTATGATTCGCGCTTCAAACAAGTCTTTGAGGCAGTCACGTCTCACGTTTGGTTATCACATATCTGACGTGTCATGTTTTTAAGTGATTCATGTTTCCGCAATGTCACGTCACGTTGTCACGTTTTAATTCAAGTCATGTATCACGTATTTGAAGAGTCGTGTAACTTTTCACGTCAAGGCTATGTCACATTGAGGACTTGCGTCACGTTTTCTTCACATCGCGTGACGTCATGTCACGTTTTTTCAAATTGTCACGTCAGGTAATGTTCCGCCATCATGTTTTTAAATCACATTTTGTTTTCCTGTCACGTTTGCAGTCACATCACGTTTTCTCCACGCCATTTTCACATGCCACCTTTGTCGTCACATCGTCAAATGTCACGTTTTAATCGACGTCACGCCAACCGTTATCTTTACCAAATAGTGGGCAATAAAATACAAAAACCCAAAACCGTGAACAATGGGTTAGATAATAAAATACCAAAAAGGTCGATCTCCAACTTATGCTGGCTTTTGATTGGTCGAAATTTCGAACGATTTTTTCTAAACTTTCCGTTGACCTTTTCGAACTTTTTGATAAAACCTGCGCACCTACTCGTCAAAAGCAGTCTTGTGACTGTTCAAGCTTTTCTATGTACATTCGGCAGTTCTCTAGAACTAACGATTTCAAAAAAACTAACTTGATTTTAGAATATAGAATATACCTTTGACGACTTGTCTGACTGATTCAATGTAGGATGCTAGATTTTCGGTTACTAATACAATCAAGGAATATTGCTGTTGTAATTTCTCGATTATTTCTTGCCTTTGAACATAAAACAAACAAAGGTATTGACCGATTCGAAATACGTGCAATTAAAATACTCGAAATACCTATGAAAAACATGTTGCCTCTGGGTATGACCGATATTAGGCGAGGGCTCGTACAAACTGCAAATATCCTTGATCAGTTTCAACGCCGGTAGGACCCAGTTACTGTCGTTTTTCAATTCCTCGACGCATTTATTAATCCACGATGTCTTCTGTACGTCGCGATCTTGGGAGCAGCTATAATCGAGAATTTTAACATGGGCGGATAAAGCTTGATCTAGTATTTCGGGAAGGACGTCTTCCTTATGGGCTAAATTCCAAAAAAGCGTCAAGACTTTTTGAGCCATAACGCCATCTTTGTCATCTTCAGCCAGTCGTCGAATTAATTCTAGTAATTTTTCCGTTTGTTTTTTATTCGCCGTTGACCAACTAGCCTGCAATTATGGAAGCAATTAGGTGCTTTCATAAATAATCACAGAGAATATCTTACTTGAAAACATCCGAATAAATGATCGAGTTGTTCGGGCGAAAAGTCCCATGCTAATTTGGCCAACAAATCGTGAACGTTTTTCACGATGGCGTCGTGTTTGCCCGCCTGAGCTGCCCATACTGCGTCTAGATCCTCTAACGTTAGGGCTTTTTCTTTGATAATGAAACGTAAAATTTTCTCCAATTTTTCAACGTATTGTGGCTGATGCAACGAATCGCGAAGTACGATTTCTAGCACGTTGTTTTCTTTGATCCATTTCTAAAGTGAAAACGAATTAGAAATGACATGAGATGAAAATGAGCAGCTTCTTACCGCCATTCTTTCGGATGTCAGCCATTCTTCGTTGTCGTGGTCCATACTACTATGTCTATTCGGAAAATACGATATACCGGCGATTAATTTATTGACTTCGTTTAACGCGTTCATTTTCCCGTTGAATGATGAAATTTGCAGCAATCTGAAGATGTAAATGGATTAGCGAGGATAATTCAAAACTACCGGTTGATTACCTTAACAGCATCCTTAGTCGGAACATCTCGAATTCGCGCATTTTCTCTTCCTGATTTGGCACACGAGACAGGAGACATCGACATGATCTGATAATGGTCGAAATTACGTCATTTTTCGACTCATTTTTCACCTCCCTTTTCAATTCTTCGTCGGTTAGATTTTTCAACGCATCCGGTATCATTTCCTAGGAAATTTCATCTCTTAGATCATTCAATGGAGGTGATAATTCAACCCAAAGATACGTACGATAACTGGTAAAAAATACGTAGCGATTGTGTGAACGGTAAGCAACTCGTAGCTAAATCCGAACGGTCTGATTAAGGCAAATACAACGGGAATTGTTAACGCTTTACCACTCTTGAACCTTTCTAATAATCCCTGAAAACCGCCATGTTCGCCGAATCTGCAACACGACGAGTTATATTCAAAGGAACAAGGGTAATGTAAGAATCCACGCACTTATTCAACATGTCAACCAGCCAACCCCTCGAAGGTCTCGAATCCAAGGCGGGTCTCGCAAATAGAAAATCATCCGGGTACGTCGTCCCCATTGAAATAGTTTCCGAAGGTCGCATCGCATTTACGGTGTGAAATCTACGAATGGGCAATTACTAGGAGTCGATTTTTTCCATGTATCGAGATACTTACTTATTACACGGATTTAAAACTAGGGCTAATAAATCTAGCAAAGGAAGCCAATCTTCTTTTATTTTTAACGCGCATATTTCAATGAAACGTAGACAATTATCGTATATACAATGATGAATGGTGTATTTCCAGCCTCCGACTGCTTCATCGGTCATGATTTTATTGATACAGATGGCCATAGAGTCGCGAAAAAATCGCTGACAAGCTTCGCTCTTGCTGTCTTCGCCTAGAACATAAATGCGATATGCGATACTCATCAAGATTGCCAATTCGAATGGACGAAAAAGTAATAAAATTCAGCCAATTGAGAAAAAATTCTTTAATTGAAACGGGCCAAGATTTTTGGCACGAAATAAAAAATATCTATCAAATGAAACATTCGATTGGCATTGTAGACAAATCTAAATACTTATGAATCTTCAGATAAGACAATACCAATTTTTAAACATACCAGTACGCATAATTCTATAGCAGCATCCAATAAAATTTCCAACTCTTGCTCAGGTAACACCGGTATCACCCATTTTGTATTATTTATCTTATCTTCTAACGACGCCAACTGATTATGTGGAAACGATGGATCTTCTTTAAACGCAGGAAATTCATTTTGCTCGGCGGTAAATTTAGACGATCCACAGGAACACGAATTCCCTGAGCTATCATCCTTCGCCTCTGTAGTATCGCCTGTAGGTTGATCTGGTAAATGAGGTCCGTAGCCGATATAATCTACGTTACTTGGACTCGTACCGATACCAGGAATGTGCGTAGGGGCTGGATGCAAACTCTGTCGAGAATCATGAATTTAAACTCAATTCGAGATTAGCGTCAAGCAAATGATTATATACCGTGATATCATTGGCTTCATCGGGCGATTGTAGTCCAACACCTTGGGCTTGAGTTACAATAGTCATTATACAATTAAAAATTAAGTTTCATTTAATTATCTGCAAAGAAAAATACAAATCGTTTATATTCGATTTCGATGTTCGGTATACAAACACAATCATCAAGTTCACGAACGCGTTCGTTCGATAACTAAAATCTTTTTTTTGCATCAAATACAAAATTCATCTATCAACAAGGTTGTGCAATTTAAAACTATAATAGATATTGTCGGTGAGTCATTTTCAAACGATATCTTCACATTAAAATGTACTTGACGTAGCATTTCGAACAACGTCTGTTGATAGCTTAACAACGCGGATTTTGTTTACTACAACAAATTTTCATTAACGCTGCGTAATCACGCTTAATTGTAAATTTTCTTAGTGACACTGGGTATCTTTATAGGAAACCGAGTATCGATTAAGATTACGTATAATCAGATTATAGATAGTTGTGATTTTTTTCTTAAATGTTATAACTGTCATCGGCAAAGCAAACAGTACAAAGTAACATACCACCGGTCAATGTTCGACATTTAGTCTGCCATAAATATATGAACTACGTTGATGTAGTGATGCATTTGTTTTAAACAATGTGTTGTAGATTTATGTAAACGACTAATATACTTTAATACGATCGAATATTCGACTTCATCTTAAAAATAAATATGAACAAATACCTTGAAATCAGCTGTACATAGAATTCACAACATTACAACTCTTTTA
>QBDW01002536.1:0-12078 GCA_003261595.1 Maconellicoccus hirsutus | reverse complement strand
AATGGCCAGCGTGGTCGAGTGTCATTAAATAAAAATACATTATTATTATAAAATATATATTAATTTAGAAAAAGGGTCTTAGAAGGCCCTTTATGGACTGTAAGTATAATCATAGTCGATTTTTTTCCAATGAAAATTATGTTTGAAACACATCATCATTTTTTGAATGATCATGGCTTCATAAATAATTTCATCAAGATATTTTATAATTTTTAAAATGATAAATTTGCGAAAAATTAAAAAAAAATATTAAAATACCTTATCCTCACTTTGTTTTGATTACGCTAAATAAATTTGGAAGAAAATATACAAACACGAGACGTTATTTAATCGAAAAAGCTTGCAGGGGTGAGAATCACCCTCCCCTCTGTTTATGTTGATGACATAGGCAACTTGCCGTACATGTGACCCTGAATCAATCACAATTGCACATCCTGGAAAAATACCCGACAAACGAAAATTTTAGGTTCATCGTGGGCCATAACTTTAAATATTGTAACATGTGGGACGATGATGAGGACACCTGCCAGAGGCTAATAAGTTTTCCAAAAATTTCAATTTTATTGGCAAATATTTGAAATTCTCGTTGATTTGGTTTTTACCATTTATTTTCGTTATTCGTTATATTTTTCATGTTTATTTAGTTTATTCATTTTGTTTTATTTTTTGTTAAATATATACAGGGTGGCTAAAAAGTCAGTTTACCAATTTGCAAAAAATTTATTTTACGTAAAATTAATTTTTTGCAAATCGGCAACCTGACTTGTTGAACATCCTGTATATTTCGCGCAATTTTCAACAATTTTTCCAAATTATCCAATTTTCTTAAATACAGGGGGTCCATAAAGTTGGTTAATTGATTTGCAAGAAATTAATTTCACATTTGAATTTAAAATGGATTTTTTGCAAATTGGTAAACTGACTTTTTGGCCACCCTGTGTAACTGTTAATTGTGGACGCTAAAAGGCAGAAATACTGAGTGAAAGGCAAAAAATTTGAAAATTCGAATTTTCAGAAGTGCTCCTTTTTTTCAACCGTAACCATGACATTTTCGTCGTTCGTCTAATCTCCAATTGGTATTTTCAGCGAATATTTTCACAATATTTATTTCAATTTCGCGTCTCGTCTGGATTTTGAAAAAAAATTATTTCGAGTAGGATTTTAATGAAAGGTGAGAATCCAGATAAGTTATAATTTTCAATGTGTATTGTTGAAATTACGTGTCTGAAAATATACCCGAAGAAAAACCTAGTTCAAATTACCGAATTCATTTCCTCCTCTTTTCCTCTCGACCTGCCGGTTATAATGAAACCTTCTTGGCTACAATTTCGAAAGCGAAATATCAAGGTACATAGTGTACAATCAAAACGTAAATTCCCGGTAAAAAGGTTCGGAAAACTCGCGTATACCTAATTAGGAAGAAAAAATATGCCGAAAAAGCCAGGTGGACTGTTTATGAGAAAATTTTCGTACGTTTATGAATAAATAACCAAGAGTAAGGAATGTTTTAGTATTCGGAGTAATTTTCATTCAACCGTATTATTTAATAGACTTGGAAAGTCGTGAACATTTAATTATGTTGAAGACGGATTTATATTAAGCGAATTTTCGTGCAAGTTTTAATGTAGACAAACACTACTCACGTATGAGAGACACTGACCTTGCCAAATTTGAGTCAATTTTCGTCGTTATGTTTGCTTAAAATCCTAGCTGATAAAATATGCGAATGAGAGGTGTAGTATTAATCTTAGTAGGCGTAGGAAAAACGTAACGTTTGTAACGGCTTAAACGATATAAAGGTGAAATTTTACAACGACTCGAAATTACAGCGAACATTAAAGTTACAATTTTATTGGGTAATACGGTTATTACGAAAGGGGGGTTTCGAAAGATATGACTACACAGTACCACATCCCAAGTAAAGGATCGGTTTCGCCGACGACCGCATCACCTATTACGTATTCCAGTCAGGAAGCGCAATTTGATCAAGATAACAAGAGGGGAGCGTCGAAAACGAAATATTCGCCATATTTCGTGTAACGATTCCAGTTTTATGTGGTTCGTTTTATTTGTGTCGGCATCGTAGTGTGGAAATTGCATTCTTCGGCTTCGTTCCATTTGTCTGATCACTTCGTAATACACTTATGAAGCAATGTTTTAAAAGCAGTAACATTGAAATGCCACTCGCACGACCGATTTGTGGTTATTTTTGACAAGATCTTTATTTTATCGCTTCGTTTTTCCCCATTTTTATCGAAAACTTTCGCGATTCTTTTTATAAATCAACTTTTTATATCGTTAGGTTTTCGGTAGTTCGCGAACGATTTATTTTGCTTGATTTACCGCGTCGGCAAAAGTATGTTGAAAGTTTCGTTAATACCGAAACCGTAAATCTGATTTATTCCGGAAAGAGACGTGCATATTGTAAAATAAAACGTCTTTCGTTGAGTTTTCTCCATTTTTAAGCTAATTTTTAACTTGTTTATTTTACAAGTTGAAAGGTAACACGTGAATCATGCAGCATTGAGTTTTTAATAATACTTTTATCAATTGACATAATATGCACGGTTGTTTCATTTAATCCCTTTTACATTAAGAAATCGTTTGATGTTTATTTAACGCCAAATCGTTCATGAAACTAAGAACGCTAGTGTGCTGTAACGTGATTGGCTATTGTTATCTAAACTGATAATAATACCCAATCACGTTACAGAACACTAGCGCTCTAACTAAAGCAGGAGCATTGATGTGTTGTCAGGGCCGGTTTTAGGATTGTTCGTTGGGGGGGAGGGGGTTTAGGTTCCATAAATTATGAGTAATTTTTTTTTTTAAAAGAAGAGATAACTAAAAGTGATGTTGTGTTTTAAATTAGGTAAAAATTATGAGTGAAGCTTGACCTCTTGGGGGGGGGGTTTAACACCCAAACCCCCCCTCCTTAAAACCGGCCCTGTGTGTTGTAATGAAGGTGGTTATCATTTTTAAAAATGATAAATTGGGTTAAACAAATATTGTTAAAATAGTTTGGAATCGATCACAATTTGTTTAAAATTGCACAAAATTGTAAAACTGTTTTTAAAATTGTTCAATATTTGCTCAAAATTGCACAACTTTTGTGCAAAATGGTTAAATTAATGAAAAATTTGGTTAAAATTGCAAAATACCATCAAGATGGTGTTGAAATAGTTGAGAATTGATAAAAATTTGTTTAAAATTGCTTCAAAATACACAAAATTGTCAAAATGTTATTAAAATTGATTAGGGTTGTTCATTATTTGCTCAAAGTTGCATAAAATTGTTGAAATGTTAAAACTTATCGAAATTGATTAATACTTATTTATAATTGCACAAAAGTGCAAAACGATTGAATTACTAAAAAAAAAAATCCAAACTCTTTAATAATTCAATCATTTTGTACATATTTTGTGCAATTTTGAGCAAATATTGAACAACTTTGAACAGTTTTAACAACATTTTGACAATTTTGTGCATTTTGAAGCAATTTTAAACAAATGTTGATCGATTCTAAACAATTTTAATAACGCTTTGACAGATTTTATAAAATTTTGAGCTAATAATGAACAATTTTAACAAGATTTTGCGCAATTTTAAACAAATTTTTTATGGTATTTTGTAATTTTAAGTAAATTCTCATTATAATTTGATCGTTTTGTACAACTTTTGGGAAATTTTTAGCAAATATTAAACAACTTTAATCAATTTTAACAACATTTCAATAGTTTTTATAAAATTTTGAGCAAATAATGAACAATTTTAAGAACATTTTAATAATTTTGTGGAATTTTAAACAAATTTTGATCAATTTTGAACTATTTTATCGACATTTTGACAATTTTTTACAAATCTAAATCAATATTGAACAACTTCACACAATTTTAACATCATTTTGACAATTTTTATGTATTTTTAAGCAAATTTTTCATCAATTTAATCGTTTTGTACAACTTTTATGCAATTTTGAACAATTTTAACAACATTTTGATAATTTTGTGTAATTTTAAGCAATTTTAATCAATTTAAACAAAATGTTGGTAATTTTTGAGAATTACCTGTGAATTTTTAAGGGAGTTTTCATCAAATTTGAGCTACTGGTATAAATTATATTAAATTTTAAGCAAATATATTGTGATTTAAATGAATTTCCGAGGATAAAAGATGAGCTGAGCGAAGTTTTTGAAAAATAATAATGATTCGTTATCTATAATCAGGTGTTGTGGTGGGGGTGAGCAGTAAAAACCCGTAACATGTTCCTGGTGAGCACGATACTAGCACTCCTACATCCGTTTGGTTCCCAATCAGTTACGACAAATTTAAATTTACAGCGCACTAGCGCTCCTACTTTGGTGAACAGTGATTTGAGATAGAAATTATGTAAATGTAACGTATTTTGCTTATTTCAGTTCTTTCTATTTTTTCTTCTCATTTACCTCCGTTTTTTTAAAACTAAGTAGGTATGTATCCTGGTTGAAAAAAATTGACGAATTTAAAAATCGATTGATTTAGGTCTCTTGAATTTACAATCATCACTTCATTTTAGTCATTACTATCGATTTTACAATTTTACTCAACTGTGAGGTTATTTTAGGCCTATATGAATTTTTTAGACAAACGTAATGTTAAATACGTAAAATACTATTGGATGGAAATTTTTTCGCATTTTTAGAACCGCAGAAACATTACCCCTGAATAATCGCCGCTGATGAAACATTCACGTAGAGCTCGTTACAACCTCATTAATTGTCACCTGTAGCTTGAAAACTCAACGTGTAAATTGAATCGTTTACCGAACTAATAAAACCGAGTACTTGCTACTAATTCGAAGAAAAAAGCCCGAAGGGTAAAGACTACCTTACATAGCCACCCTACTTGCTGACTTTTTAATTGCGTTAGGGTCTAGAAAGTAAATAATTACTTACATCTGTTCCAATTTACAACCCCACGGTATAATTGAGCCGGTCAGGACGCAAATCAATCAAAAGTATCGTATATGAAACAAGTGTACGTTTGATTTCGTGTTTATGGTAAAAGAAATGAGAAATGTTTTGCTGTGAGATTTTGATTTTTTTTTTTAAATACAGATTTATTCAAGTGTATTTTTCAAGTCTCAGCTAGAGTACTTCTGTGTAAACTTTCGTTAATTTATAATTGTTTGCTAAACTGAAACAGTGTTTTTTTTCTTGGTGGAAAATCCGACTTGTGTAAGTTTTACAATCACGCGGAAAAACGTTTTGAAAATGTTGAATATTTTAAAAGAAAATTCGGTACAGAGATTATTTGTACGTCTGTATCGAAAGTAAGTTTCGGTTAGCGTAAAGTTTACCCCTCAGGGACTGAGTTGTACAAAGCAAACTGTTACAGTATTTAGGATTGAGTTTTAGTGAACGACAAGCGGGAAATTTTGACTAAAACTAGAAGAAAAAGTTTTGTTGCTTACTTAAGTAGGAGAAGGTAGTTTCGCTTTAAACGCACCACCACGTGGTGGGGATGAAGGCATACAAATGCCGGCAAAACTATGTAAACACGTTTTCCAAAGTATATTTACATCGGCCTTCGTGAAAGAAAACTTTTCAATCAGCCGCTGCCGAAATATAACGTACCCTTCGTTAAAAATCGATAAATACGTGTTCACCGAGTTGCTATTTAAAATTATTCAATAGTGTGGTCGAACGCGTAATTGAAATTGAGTATCTTTTATGACAGCTTTTTCGTCCTATCGAGTTTTCTATTCGATGGCTTAGAATCTCCAAGTACCGAATTATAATTCCAATTCGCCATTTCGATGATTTGGTTTATCAAAATGTGCGAAATATTTTCCAGGAATCTGCAGGTTATTGACTTGTACGATGAGATGAGAAAATACTCCCCTGAGTGTAGGTTTATGTGTTCGTGATGTTTTCGTTCTATTCACAAATAAATGTTTTGGAAATTTTCTAGAATTTTAATCGTATTTTTTAATAATTCAATTTTTTTCGATCTTCTTACTAAGAGACCTTTTCATGTAGATGGCTTGCATTTTTTGGAAAGAACATGTTGAAAACCCCTTTTAACCAAAATTTCGATTGTCCAAGTTTATTCTTCGATTTTTGGCGAATTTCCAAAAATTAAAGACATCAAAAATATGAAATGTTAATAAAAAATTTCGAGTTAATTTTAAAGAATGGTTTAAAATTGCGAATTCGAACCTCCCAGATCTGAATTTTACCATGTCGAGCTACTTTGGAGTCTCCAGCACGAATTCCATTTGCTCCCTCGGGCCTATGACAAGATGCAGGAAACGACGTTCGCTTAGTCGCAAACAAAGACCTGGAGATGGGTGAAATTCCAGCAAAATATCAGCTTTATTTTCATAAAACTTAAAATCGATAAACTGGTTTAAATATATCATTTTTGCTGAAAGCTTGATTGCTGCCTAGTTCCAATCGCCTCAACCGAATTTTTCACGTCTTCGGAAAATTCAAATCTCTGCTACCTCCAAAGAGATTTTTTTGAATTTCAATACAGTTTTATCATAAAAAACTGCTCTGGCTCTGGCAAGTCCCCCTTCTTTCCTCTCGCGTAAGCAAATACAAAAATACATAAAATCAGAGAAATCTGAAATTTTCATAATTTCTTTTCGCTTTTGTTTTTTTTGCATATTATAAAAACAGGTAAAGAATTTTTTTAAGGTGTTAGTATTTTTTCCTATTTATCGAAAAATCCTAATTTTCACTTTTTATAGAAGCATTCAATGCCCCTAATGTAAGATTATTCGAGGAAAATCCCTTATCGTAATAAAAAATGATTAAAAATCCAATAAATTATTCAAAAATTTTTAAATAAATCTCATGGGCTTACGTATGAATTTAGGAATTCTTAAAAAGTTTCCATCAACAACTCGTCGTTTTTTTGTATCTGGGAAAATCACGAATTCTACGAACTTTCTGCAAATCCATCAATGTTCCAACCTTTTCTAAAAGTTCGGCTATTTTTGTTAACCTTCCAGTATGCATAATTTATCGGGCTGTTTTGTTCTAGCGGAAAATCTACCATTTAGGGTGTGATGCCTCGAAAATTTTTTACGCATTGCTAAACAATCATTAATAAGATGAAATTCATTAAACATTATATCAACTTTGCGAAGCATGAAAAATCCTGAGTTTGAAAAATCATTGTTCTTTGTAGATTCGATTATTTTTTTGTTCAGTGGAAGAAATTGACTGGTTTATTTTGCCAAAAAAAAAGTCTTAAGTAAATACTCTGGTGTGTTTTACATTTTTTTTTGCGGAGATCTTAAAGTGCTCAATGTGGTATACTTTTTGAAAAAAATCCAGAAAAAACTAGTCTCTCCCATCGTGATTTTACATCAATTTTATAAGTATTTTTGCTATAAAAACAACCGAATTGTAGGCTTTAAATTCTTAGGCAATTAGTCATCTAGGAATATTTAATTTTTTAAAAATGTGCCAAAATATCCTGGAATGATGTTTTTTATACTGGAAGTATCAAACAATACATAACGTGTGCAGGATGCAGTTGCATTGTATAATGATGTAAGCAATAAATTCACAAATTTTCTATTTTATCGGAAATATTAATAGGTTTTGAATCACCGACCCACGAAAATATTTGATCTTCAAGATCCCCCATCTAAATAACAGCAGCCTCGACGAAGATTAATGGGCGGGGGGACTACAAAAACCATAGCAATTAAAATTCATGGAATATAATTCAACAAAAAGTTAACGAATTTGGTGACCTATTTCTTTTACTGAGAAACCAAAAATTAAATTTCTTCTATGATTACCTATTCTTTGAAAAATTAATATTTTCTTTAAAAAAAAAATTGAAAATGAATTCGTTGCAGAAAATTAATAATAAACAGGTAGATAATAAACGTTTAATTTATTCTTCAGGTGAACGTTTCATTACGAATATAATCGAGTCTATTGTACAAACGAATATTCTTAAATGAGTAAAAGAATAAACAAATTATGGAAATTTAATTATTAAATTTTTCTTTTCTTAATAATTAACGAAGTGCAGCTTTTGAAATAAGGAGAAAATGTATTTTTTATGAGATGTTAAACGAAAAATAAAGAATAATTGATGTAGATGTATGAAAAAATTGGTAAGATCGATTAACTGCAGTTTACATGTGTGGTGCATTTTTTCGAGATTTTTCACGTGCATAATTAACGACGATAAATTCACCTATCTATATAAAGGTGTTATTATAATGGCGAAAAAAATTTATAAATATTTAAACCTTTTTTCTGTAAAATTGCTATAGCATCCACTAAATTATCACTTAACCTCTGGTCGTGTTTCAGAGCGGTTTTCGTAGCTCGTTCATGAAACTTGAAACATAAAACTTCAAAGAATTATCCGCCGGACTTTACGGTGTAACTGAACATCTAACAGGGTAAAAAAGACGTACAAGCCCCCTGAAAGGATAAACACTTTGTGACATGCCATTAACTCGGAGTAATATAAACAACAGATCAAAGTGCTTGGTAGCGAGTAAATGAAAAAACTAGGAAACCTTTAACATTACAGGTAGATAATGTTGAAACCTGAACATTCATTTACGATGATTATGTTGCCTTTAATCTCAATCTTATCACTATTGCCGTTTCATACCATAAATACTTGATGACTCTACGCTCGTACAGCTTAAAAAAAACTGCAACCCTGCGTTAGATTACCTTTTAATCAATAAAGGTAACGTAGCGAAAAAGAGTATCGCCGATGGCCGCCGCAGCAAATAACTGGTTACGCCAAGACTTCAGCCTAAGATTTTCGTGACATGTCTTTTTCTGCAACGCCCCTCGGAGGTAGCATGCTCGACGACAATTACAACTTACGAATTAAGTTTTTCAAATTATAATTCTGGCGAGATTTCTGAATTATACATCGCGAATGATCGCAGAATTTTCCACGATGTCGTTTGTCTTTGGAGATCGCACATGACAAAGGATACAAAGCGGTGTGTGTAATTCGACGCGAATATTTGTCGATTATACGCGAAGGATTATGGGTAATTCGAGATTTCCACCTTATTGAGGAATATATATGGTAAATAGTCGATGGTTATGAACAAAAGAAGGATAAGGATCGAGTTGAAAATCTGGTACACCGGGGATTTGCGTTAGATAAACGTGGTATAACAAATGATATAATTGGAAAATACAATTGAAAAATTCCTCGGTACTTACGGTATGATTAGGCATACATCGTCTAACTGAATCGGCTGTTCGGTATGTTGGCGAATACCTGGCAGGAAAGCAATGTCCACCTGGTCCGCTAATTGGTAAAGGACCTTTACTGGACATCATTTTTTCCGGATTGTACATCATATTGATTCCGTATATTGATTGTGTATTATGCGAAGAATTATTTTAATACGAAACTAAACCAATACGACACTTGCATTTTATTTGCAACGAAATTAGTAAATTACACGACGGTATATAAAAATCCATCTTACAAAGGTTAAACTGTGAACTCAAACGGGGGGAATTTTTTGTGAAAAATTTACGATATCCATCGTCCAACGCATTTGGGCACGGAAAACAGCACTTTGTGAACTCAGGTATACGCGAAACAATGATGCTATTATTACTCGTAACGAAAGCTGGGGTGGTCCTTTAAAGGGGTGGCTTGAGTGGCGTCCCGACGCGACCAGCGCATGCGTTCGTTCCACCCACCGCGGCCATTCTTGCCGAACGATTTCTCCGATTTTCTTATTTTTGGCTTTTATTTTGGCGCAGTATCGAAAATAATTTAATTGCCGTTTAAACGCTAATTATCCAGGAATGTACGACGTAAAATGAATTGCAAAAAGCGGCGTGAATTGTGATCGATTCGAAACCCCTAGTACGCTTTTATGTGATGTCGATGAGGTATACGTGCATGCGTTGTTTTATTCGTCGGTGTAATATGAAACTTCTGCGAGGGCTAACGTCCCTTTCTTCATGCAGAACGATTGTCGAGGATGATTCTAAGGTGTATTGCGACTTGCAAGATCAAGTTGATTATGGGTTATGAAGTGATCGATTCCATTTACGATGAAATTTTCGTCTCGGTTGAATTTTTTCACGGATTGATTTTTTTATTTTTCTCAATTAGTAAAAAATCATATATAGACCGAAAATTGCCTATAATTTATGGTGTATTTTCAAAGTTGAATAAACTCCGTCAAAAATCTCGCCCCCTATTTTAAATAAAAAACAGAAATCTTTTTGTTTGAAGCTGAAGCTCAGAAATGCTCTGTAATTGGGTTTGGGTATCATCAAAATTCCCTTGTTTTTTTATTTACTTTTTTTTATTCATTTTTATTTCATGTCGCTCGACATATTATATCACGTCGTTCGTCAACAACGAAGTAACCAGCCGGATTTAAAAAAAATGGAATTTCTTCTCCTTCCACCAACAAACTTAAAAATATCAAAAATAACATTCTCCAAGAAATACCTCGAGGCTCGAATTTATCCCGACGCGACGATATCGTATCTTTTCAAAAAAGAACAACCTCCAATATGCCCTATCTGCTCCATACAAATTTCGGTGAGCCACCTACACCTCCATTGTCTAAACTACCAAAAAGAAATATCGCTGTTTTTACCTCTGACCACCCAAAAGATATTTTTTCCGATATCCCTACAAAAATTCAAAATCTTCTATACTTCCTTTCAGCAACAGGCTTGAAACATCTCTTCTAATAAACCCCTTCGAAAACCGCCTCAAGCCTCTGTTGCAATTATGGCGAAAATTTAAAAAAAAATTGCTGCACTTCAACTTTAGTTTCTATAAATTTCAACAAAAAAATAGCATTTTCCGTAACCACTACCAACAATCTAAATCTATATAAGGTAATTTTGAGGCGTTTTATAGTAGAAGGTAAATTCAATAGGAAGGAAATTTTAATGTTTTTTGCAGTAAAAGGTAATTTCAATGCTTTTTGCAGTAGAAGGCAATTTCAATGCTTTTTGCAGCAGAAAATAATTTCAATGTTTTTTGCAGTAGAAGGAAATTTCAATGCTTTTTGCAGGAGAAAGTAATTTCAATGCTTTTTGGCAAAAAAAATTTCAATGCTTCTTGCGGTAGAAGGAAATTTCAATGCATTTTGCTGCAGAAAATAATTTTGATGTTTTTTGCAGTAGAAGGAAATTTTAATGTTTTTTGTAGTAAATAATAATTTCAATACTTTTTGCAGTAAAAGGTAATTTCAATGTTTTTTGCAGTAGAGGAAATTTTAATGCTTTTTGCAGTAGAAGAAAATTTCAATGCTTTTTGCAGCAGAAAGTAATTTCAATGCTTTTTGCAAAAGAAATTTCAATGCTTTTTGCAGTAGAAGGCAATTTTGATGCTTTTTGCAGCAGAAAGTAATTTCAATGCTTCTTGCGGTAGAAGGAAATTAGGAAATTTCAATGCTTTTTGCAGCAGAAAATAATTTTAATGTTTTTTGCAGTAGAAAATAATTTTGATGTTTTTTGCAGTAGAAGGAAATTTTAATGTTTTTTGCAGTAAATAATAATTTCAATACTTTTTGCAGTAAAAGGTAATTTCAATGTTTTTTGCAGTAGAAGGAAATTTCAATGCTTTTTGCAGTAGAAGGCAATTTTGATGCTTTTTGCAGCAGAAAGTAATTTCAATGCTTTTTGCAAAAGAAATTTCAATGCTTCTTGCGGTAGAAGGAAATTTCAATGCTTTTTGCAGCAGAAAATAATTTTGATGTTTTTTGCAGTAGAAGGAAATTTTAATGTTTTTTGTAGTAAATAATAATTTCAATACTTTTTGCAGTAAAAGGTAACTTCAATGTTTTTTGCAGTAGAGGAAATTTTAATGCTTTTTGCAGTAGAAGGCAATTTTGATGCTTTTTGCAGCAGAAAGTAATTTCAATGCTTTTTGCAAAAGAAATTTCAATGCTTCTTGCGGTAGAAGGAAATTTCAATGCTTTTTGCAGCAGAAAATAATTTTGATGTTTTTTGCAGTAGAAGGAAATTTTAATGTTTTTTGTAGTAAATAATAATTTCAATACTTTTTGCAGTAAAAGGTAATTTCAATGTTTTTTGCAGTAGA
>QBDW01002534.1:0-41636 GCA_003261595.1 Maconellicoccus hirsutus | reverse complement strand
CTCAAAATTGCACAAAAGTTATTAAAACAGTTCAGATTTGATCAAAATTTTTTTTAAATTGCACAAAATCGCACAAAATTGTCAAAATGTTGTTGAAAATGTTCAATATCGTTTAATATTTGCTCAAAATTTTATGAAAACTGTTGAAATGTTTTTGAAATAGTTCAGAATCGATCAAAAATTGATTAAAGTTGCAAAAACTAATCAAAATGTAGTTAATATTGCTCAAAATGAACCATTTTGAGCAAAATTGAACAATTTTAACAACATTTTGACAATTTTGTGCAATAATTTCGAACAAATATTTTAATAATTTAGTTGTTTTGCACGACTTTTGTGCAATTTTTAGCAAGTGTTGAACAATTTTGAACGACTTTAACAGCATTTTGTCAACTTCGTGAAATTTTAACCAATTTAAACAAAATTTTGACAATTTTTAGTTATTTTTTAAGCGAATTTTTCGTCAAATTTGAGCTACTTGTACAAATTTATTTAAATTTTAAGTGTGATTTAAATGAGTTTTCAAGGATTGAAGATGTGTTGAGGAAAGTTTTTAAAAAATAATATAAATTTTCAATTTTGCGCTGTTTTAAGCAATTTTTTACAATTGATCAATTCTTAACTATTTTAACAACATTTTGTCTGTTTTTTGCAGTTTTAGGCAATTTTAAACAAATTTTGGTCCATTCTGAACTGTTCCAAAAATATTTTAACAGTTTGTATGAAGTTTTGAGGAAATATTAAACAATTTTTTAATATTTTTTACATTTTTATGATTTTTTGCAATTTTACGCATTATTAAACAAATTTTAATCGACTTTAAACTACGTTAACAACATTTTGATAATTTTATAGCAGTTTTAAACAATTTCAAACAAATTTTGACCAATTCTGAACTGTTTTATCAACATTTTAACGGTTTTTGTAAAATTTTGAGCAAATATTGAACATTTTAAACAACATTTTGACAATTTTATGCAGTTTTAAGCAATTTTAAACAAATTTTGATCAATTTTTAGCTATTTTAACAACATTTTTGTATTTTTTTGCAATTTTAATCGATTTTAAACAAACTTTGATTGATTCTGGTCTACTTTACTGACATTTTAACAAATTTTGAGCAATTTTGGGCAAATATTGAACAACTTTAAACAATTTGAGCAACATTTTGACAATTTAGCGCAATTTTATGCTAATTTTATGCTATTTTAAACAGATTTTGGTCGATTTTGAACTATCTTAACAACATTTTGATTGTTTTTTGCAATGTTAATCAAATTTTTCGTTAAGTTAATCATTTTGAGCAACTCTTGTGTGACTTTTGACAAATATTAAACAACTTTGAACAATTTTAATTATACTATAACAATTTTGCGCAGTTTTAAGCAATTTAAATTTGCTATTCATAATATTGTTAGCATTGCAAACAAAGTAACTTAGTTGAAGCATTTGAGGTGGCTTGAGAAAATAAATTTCAAATCAAAGGTAAGCTTAGTTGTAGTCGCAAATTAGATAAGGAAAATTTTTTGCTGGAATAATTTTTTTTGTATATTCACAAATTTTTCTACAATTTTACCGTTATTGATGCGTTACAAAAAAAAACTCAGTTGGGATGTGTTCGTTTGCATGCGTTATTATTTTTCCTCCGTTATTGACGTATACCCTTTTTGAAATTAGTTGGGTGGGGGAATTTCCTTTTTTCTCCTAATATTCCACCTTTCCTTTGAATATGTTTTCGTACTATTATACCAAAAAGCAGGCTGTAAGAATTGGAATCTTCCATTCGATCGGACAACATTAAATTTTGGTCTTTCTTTCGATATCAACGACCTCTGGCAAGATGTGTGCAAAAAAAACAACAGAAGCAATTTATCAATCATCATAAACAATGTCTCTATTCCGACTTTAATCAACGGGTGAAATTTTCGCGTTCAAATTAATTGAACAAACAAGTCCGGGTAAAATGACCAATGAAAACGAATGCGTTAAATTTTTCACCGCTGTTTAATGACGAATTGATTAACGAACCTCGACAAATGTATTTTTGATGGATTTACATTCGTGTGTGAACGTCGAACGCGATTATGTATATTTTCCCGGCAATACATCTTGTTAATTAACATCTCAAGATGATAGGTACGTAGATGCTTCGATTTTCTAAAAAACTCATTACCTCCGGTCATTGAAAAAATGGTACGTTTGATCGCGACTGGTGCAAAATTGGCGTACGTTTCCCTACACGATTCCCCTTAATCATTATATCATTAATACTTATTTAAACGTGGATTGGATTTAATGAAAAACGTTCTATTTAAAACGTATGACAATTGACCCTGGCTCGAGGAGACGATTAACGGGCAGCCCAATGGCCGTAGATCGGACAGTTATATCTTGTGTCCTGTGCCCTGTAGTTGCGCCTCGTGTCGTATCCGTGAATAAAGCTATGGTTTCCTGCGCGAGGAACTCGTAACCTTTTCTTCGACCGAGATGTCGGATTGTTAAATGCCAGTGAATTCGCGTACCATAGAATTGTGCACAGTTCCTAGTTCGTAGAGATCTCCTGGATGGACATAAGACATGAATTCAAGTTTCGCAGGTAATGCGATTTCGTAAACATGGGCGCGATTAATTATTTCTCTACTTCCTATCATGTCGACATGATTGGCTTTCTCTTTGTCGTATTTGCCATTGTATCAATCAACAATACGTCTGGAACTCGTGTTGGTAATTACGATTGGGGCGTTGTTGCATGTTGAACATGTATTGTTTCGGTGTTTATTCAGAAATTCAGGATCGTTTGCGGGTTTGAAGAGTGAGGTGATCTTGGGAATTTTTCAAGAGAAATTTAATCGCGTTTCTTCCAGCGTCTTCGTCGTCGTCATGGAAAAGATCTGCGTGAAGTTGATGACCATTGTGTGGAAGATGTGGTTTTAATAAGGAACATGCTCGAAAATATCCTGTATTTGTTTTGAGAAAGCTCTCGTTCGACATAATGAATAATATCTGATATTTTTTTTCGTTAAATTTCCACTACCTGTTTTTCAAGATACCCACTAGCGTAAAAAATTATGCATAAAATGCAGCTCGATGCATGTACAAAGTTCAATTCACGTCGTAAATCCGTCAAACGCCTCGAGCCACCGAAGGATAAAAACAAATCAAGTTTTTTTCATTCTTCAAAAATGATACACTCTTGTCAGATTAATTGGATGAAAACTGCGCAATCTATTTTGGTTGTACTACTCGTAATATTGAAATAATTTACAAGTGATAATGAATTTTAATTGAAATATAACCGAGTTGTTTATGCAACGAGGATCCCTCAATGCGAAGGCGGTCGATTTGGGAAAATAACGAATCATTTTTTCGAGCACTATTCAACCTGTGGTTCTATTTCATGATTCGCACGAAAATTTTCAAGAAAGGTGCTCATAAAAAACCTCATTTGCGGTATTACATTGTTAAAAAGAATAAAAATCACTCATCTCGTGATGTTGAGGGGGAGGGGGTGATTTTGATGTTTTTGCATCATCAAGAAATGCCTTCATTTGGTGGAAAACCCCACATTTTTCTATCTAATATTTAGTACCATCAACAAATAAATTAATTCGAAGCATCGTTCGTTCTTCGTTCATAATTCTAACTTCCTGAATGCAAATTCGCAATCAGTTTCTTGATTTAAGACGTGGCACTTGAGCAATAAATTAATTTAAAGTCAAGAAGAAATTATCTGGGTGATATACAAGTTGATTAGTCAGCGGATTTTTCATATGTAGCATTTTTTTCGCACGATTCGATAATTTCGACCTCACTGAAGAATTTTCCTGCTCGCGGAATTGTTGAATTTGTGAACCAAGCAACACTTTAATTGAAGTAATACGAAGGAAGTGGTTATTCTGCGTTCCTCAAGTCGTTCCTTAATCGATAATTTAAATGTAATCTATTGACAATATTTTCAAAAAGTGATTATTTTTTATTTAATAAGAGAAACTCATTTGTCTCCTCCTTCAACTCGGTAAAAAAAGCGTCACGCAGTTGTCATGGTGACATGTCATGCTCATGAGTGATGATCTTAATATTTTCATGTCATGATAACATGCTATAGATGACAGTTCATCGTTATGGTGACATATTGTCATGGTAACCGTTGTCATGGTGACGTGTCATGCTCATGAGTGATGATATTAATATGTTCATGCCATGATAACATGCCATAGATTACATTTCATGTCATGATAACATGCTATAGATGACAGTTCAACGTTATGGTGACATATTGTCATGGTAACCGTTGTCATGGTGACGTGTCATGCTCATGAGTGATGATATTAATATGTTCATGCCATGATAACATGCCATAAGATTACATTTCATGTCATGATAACATGCTATAGATGACAGTTCAACGTTATGGTGACATATTGTCATGGTAACCGTTGTCATGGTGACGTGTCATGCTCATGAGTGATGATATTAATATTTTCATGACATGATAACATGTCATAGATGATTGCATGTCATGATAACATGCTATAGATGACAGGTCATCGTTATGGTGACATATTGTCATGGTAACCGTTGTCATGGTGACGTGTCATGCTCATGAGTGGTGATATTAATATTTTCATGGCATGATAACATGTCATAGATGACAGGTTATTGTTATGCTGACATAGTATGATCATGAGTGATATATACGATGACACAAGCCGTCGTCTTGGAGACGTATCTTGCTCTTAAGGGATTTTTGATATTTTCATGTTATCATAACAATTCGTAGATGACACGTCATTGTTATAAGTGACATACTATGCCATAACAAGTCATTATCACGGTGACGTGTTATAGTTATGAGTGACATGTCATATGTAATGACTTGTTATGATGAACGTCATTAGAATGGTCAAGTGCCATGGTCATGAGTGACATAAAATCATGTCTTGGTGATATCTCTTGATCATGTTATGATGACGTGTCATGGTGACCTGAATAATCACATATTGTGGTAATATGTCATGACGTTGTCATGGTAGTAGGCGTGGTGATGATATGTGATGATAAGTCAGGTGATTAGTTTTTCCTCTTGAAACGTGTCATGCGTTGTATATTCATGTTCAACGAAAAATATAATTTTTTCTTGTCACCATACTATGCCATTCATTGTCATGGTGACGTGTCATGGTCAGGAACGATATGTGGTCATGTCATGGTAACATGCCAAGTGACATGATATAATGACAAGTTATTGTTGTAGTGACATAAAATGGTTACGAGTGACATGTGACGTCAAATAATGTCTTCTGATGAACAGCATTGTCACGAAGTGACATTAAAATGTCACACTCTGTTGCGGACTTGTACGCAAGCTGACGCTTTATTGTACAGAACAGTTATTTTAAACTTTTTTTTCGTAGTTGATGTAATTTTTTTTTCTTAGAATAATGAAGTAGGTACTCATAAGTTAGATATGTTGCCTATATTTTACCTTAAATCTTGCATGAACTTTGTAGGGGTCAAAGACTCAAAGAAGATAATTTTTTCGACGTTTTGGTAAAATTATGTAATTGCAAAAATTGTTCAAGTTGTGGGGAGGAAAATCGAATTTCAGAAACGTTCGATAAGCATATCCGTTGAATTTCATGTTTTGACTAGAGATCTTATGCTCCCATATTTTCTCAAAAATTGAGATTTTTTTAAATTTCCACAAAAATAAAAGTTTCTGTTGATTTATTGTTTAAGAAAAATTCTATCGATTTCTCAACACTAATTCATCCCAAATTACGCGCATTTTAACCCAATCAAACCTGTCAAAATTTGTTTCGAGTTAACCTTGAAAAACTCGAAATAACCTTTATTTTCTTTGCCAACGATTGTCGTTTTTGCGACATCTCCGATTATGAAAATTTAAGGAGTGTCGACTTGTAAACCTCGACGACCGATAATGTTTTGCGATTTGTGAACTGCGAAACATCTTACGTAGAGAAAATTCTAGGAAATTCGTTTAAATGCTCGAGTTACCAACGTGTTGATAAACCGTAGGAAAAAAACCTACGTCGTTGGAAAAATGAAGTAAATTAAAATACGATAAGTGTAATGAGTAAAAGACCGGAAAGTATTTCAAGGATATCGTACAATGACGTAAATTCAAGGACCGGCGAAGTATCAAAATTTTCAGGTGTTTTGGTGCCATTTTTATTCCACTATTTTTCAATTTTGTATTTGATAATTTACGAAACATGGTGTGTATCTTCGTTTATATAAAATTAAGTAAAATTGTGCGACCGTGATGCGATTTGAACCGAGTACGTAAAAATTGAAAAAATTACGTGTTAAAAATGTTTAAACGTGAAAAAATAAATCAAATGCGGAAAACGAGATATATTTTAAACATACAATTATAAATTTTACAGCCTACGATAGTTAGGTTAAAATAAAACATCTAAAAAAAAGGAACACATCGCCTCGCAAACTTTTAAATTAGTATTGAATTAAACAGGAAGTTTCGATTAAGGACATTTTAATTTTTTATTACATTAAACACTTATCATCCGTACATTTCCAAACATCTCGGGGGGTTTCAAAGTTTTTTTCACAATTCGATATCTTACATGGTTATGCATATTTACGTATAGTTCTAGTGAAGCGAAAAATAAAAAACAAAAGCACACTGGTAATGGTCAGTGTCCAAGCGATAAAATTCCCCCAACAAAAATGTTGTGCCCGCAGACACTTGAACTTTCTTTAGCAACTATTCGTTCGCGTTGGAATCGTTTGTAGAAAATGAACAATAGCGATTTAGGTAATTTAACGATTAAAATGACGATGAATTATTTAATATGGATTTATTTATTTTTCAGGTTATAGCTCAAATGGAAAGCGTAATTGTACTTTACCAGCAGTCGATGATTTTCCTAAAGATATATTCACACCTGAGCAAAGGCTCAAGGGTGCAATTACATTTCATATTACGACATCCCTTTATCTATTTGTAGCATTAGCTGTAGTTTGTGACAAGTATTTTGTTCCTGCTGTAGAAAAAATATGCAAAGGTAAGATGACCAGTTTGCGGAATATTCCCATAGTAATTATTCATTTTACAGCTTTGAATATGTCGAACGATGTAGCCGGAGCTACATTCATGGCTGCTGCAACGTCTGCCCCGGAATTATTTGTAAATGTTATCGGTACATTTATTACAGAAGGTGATATCGGTATCGGTACGATTGTCGGAAGTGCTGTTTTTAATATCTTAGCAATTGCTGCCTGCTGTGGGCTGTGCGCCATTACGGTGGGAAATTTTCCTAGAAAATGTGTAATAGTGGTGATTTATTTTCATTTTAATTTTTGACAGGTTGTGCCTTTGCATTGGTGGCCTTTGACTAGAGATTGCGTCGCGTATGGTATTACAGTCACTATATTGATTTGTATTATTCACGATGAAATTATCGTCTGGTATGAGGCGTTGGTGTTGGTGGCGTTGTATTTTGTTTATATCGCAGGTGTGTATCTATAACATAAAAAAGGATGCTATTGATTCAACTCAATTTTATTTACTCGTCTTGTTTTTGTTAGTTATTTTTGTATTTATTAAAATAAATATTCGATAATTCCGACAGTTATGTACTGGGATAAGAAAATCCAACGATTTATCTGCGGCGATGTGAAAAAAGAGAAAGAAAAATCAAACGAATTGAAATCAAAGAACGAACACATCCAAGGTACACATAATCAACTCTTTACTCTTATTCCATTTGTATAATTTTGAATTTTCACGAATCAACGAATTAACATTAGATTCTATGGAAAAAAACACCAAAGACGTGGAACCCACGCAAAACACTCCTCAACAAAATGGCAACATCGTGAACACTTGTTCGAACGAAGAAGGCGAAGAACGCGAAGGAAGTAAGCGCGATAATGAAAAAATTATGGTGTAAAATTCACCTCAACTTCTTTAGAAATATATTTAATTGATTTTAATTACCATTCGTGATTAGTTTTAGGATTACTCGGGTACCCTGCGAAACCTACGTTTGTAAAAATCAGCATTTGGGTGTTGGTTATACCAATCCATATATTATTTTTGCTGACTATACCTGACTGTAATCGAAAACGCTTCAAGAATTGGTTTCCGCTGACTTTTATCATGTGCATTGTTTGGATAGGTAGCTTATCATATGTGGTAGCATGGATGATAACTATTATTGGTATATGAAAATATTATTCTTAAGTATGCGTGTCATCGAATTGAATATCTCAACGGTAAATAATTATTTAAAAGGTGATACATTGAAAATCCCAGATTCCGTGATGGGTATCACATTTCTAGCCGCTGGAACTAGCGTACCTGAAGCTGTATCTAGTGTAATTGTTGCTAAACAAGGTGAGTTCATCTTGTTGATGAAATATATCTGAAGAGGAGCTGAATATTGTTTTTTTCAACAGGACACGGAAGTATGGGAATTAGTAACTCATTAGGATCGAATACATTCGATATATTGTTGTGTTTGGGATTACCGTGGCTAATTAAAGCCGCATTTTTACCAACAAGCGTTGGCCATCATGTTGTCGGTATCAATTCCAGAGGTTTGGAGTATAACGCTATATCGTTACTATCAACGTTATTACTACTGTACTGTGCATTCGCTTTAAATAAATTCAAATTGGATAAAAAGGTCGAGATTTTAAAATGGTGACGCTTTTTGGTATAGGCTCGAAGTGTTAATCGGTTTGTGTATGTTTTTAGGTCGGATATGCGTGCTTATTCATGTACATCATATTTTTAGTAATGGCTACGTTAATCGAATTAAACGTGTTCTTCGTGGTTAATTCACCTACGTGTCAATAGTGAAACGTCCCGTTGTACAAAATAACTTAAGTTGAAGATTCTTTTTTATTTCGTCGTTTAAGAAACGTTGTCTAATTTAGGGTAATTTAGATGTAAAACATTTTTATCAGTTTTTTTATTTAGTTAAATTTTTGTATTAACGAACAAAAACCGCGTATCAGCGTTATGCAGCAAGAAAAATCGTAGGTTATTTTTATTCTTATTATGGGCGTAATGATAAGCGAATGTATAAAGAATTATGATAAGGAGCTAACGTGAAATATATAAATTAGGAAAATTTTTAAATAAATTGATTGTTTTTTAATCGCGATTTTCCATTAATGTTATTTTCATGACGATTTCGATTTGTTCAACATTTGTTGTCTTTTTTGTGTAAGATGATAAAAAACAAGCCATAAAGTGATAAGAAAATGGTGAAAAACTTCAGTTAATTTGTTTCTTACACACCAATATTGAAAAAAATGGCGAAAATTACTTTCGTTGTAACACTTAAAACACAATTTAAATTTTTTATATTCTAGATAATCATTTTATTATTCAAAAATAACATCACAAAAATTTCTAACACTAAAATAAAAATCACAAAAGTGGTAACACTGTAAAGAAAAAAATTAGATTACGTAAACGCAAAATTTTTGTTCATTCGTAAAATTGTATCTCCCTTTGAATAGCTAAATGGTATAACTGATTAATGAGATTTGGGTCAAATTTGCGCGTGTACTTTAGAAGAATGGCATCTACTTCTGCTATCTGATTTTTTTCATAATCTCTCATCTGGTTGATTAATTCTTCGGAGAATTTATTAGCTGTATACGCATTACGATGATGTTTATACAAAGGATGGCTTCTATCAACTTGAAACTTGAATCGAGGAACGACCTGAGAGTAACGTTTAGATACAGGTATAATACGATAAATGAAGTTTCAATTTTTTGATAATTTACCTTTGCAGGATCTTCAGTGAAACACGGGCTTGTGGTGAGTTCACTGTTTGTATTGCCATTTGCAAAGAGGAAAGGTTTGAATAGCGATATACTCGGATCCGGTGTTGCAGTAAACCAATGGCAATTGAATTTACAGTAAAATTTTGATAAAACAGAAACCTTGGTAATCGTATTGTACAAATAATTAGTAAAGAAAATAAATTAGTTGGAAGTAATCCAACTTACCTGAGACGAAGCAGTTGCAAATGGATCGTCGTACGAACGACAAATACCGGAGGGTTTGTCTCGAAGCACAGACATCATATTTTCAGCAGAAAAATTAAAATTAGATGATAAATCGTGGAGTAATTTTTTACCATTTTTATATCTATCGGTGTCGTTTCGCGAACTAAGAGCTTTTTTGAAATTAAATTCTCCCTGGAATGAGATACATGTCTTTAGAAATGAAAATGTTCTAGAATGAAATGTTAAACGGTGTTACCTTGCCATCCCAGAATTTCTTTTCAACGCAGTATTCTTTCAAATTCGCACTCATCTTATCGATATTAGTAGCTATCGATAATGAATTTGAGATATTACGATATCCTTCTGAAATAAGAATTTATATTTTTAGAAAATACTACAATTGAAACTCGAGAGCAGTTACATAGCACATACCAGTTATTCTCTCAGCGGCCCATAAATGACCTGCGGTTTCCAAAACCCAGGCTTCTTTAGCATCAGCGATAAGAAATGAGTTATGATACGTGAAACTGGGATCAGTATCCGAACAAGGTCCACCCTGGCCATGAACTTCTAGTAATGTTGTAATAATATCCAAAGCATTCTTAGCTGATTCACCTCTTTCAAGTCCGAGTCTGAAAATTTCTCGGTTGATTTTCATCGTCAACTCAGAGTAAACGTACTGTCGAGTTAGTTACCTAACGAGGTCCATGCCGAGTAATTTCTCTTTTTTATCTACTTCCGATTCGAGTTTAGTGAAAACAGCCTCGTTACCGATGACAACACCGGCATCGTTGGCACCCATTTCAGCGCCCCACATCCATGCCGGTTTACTTAGTATAACAGCTCTAGTATTTTGCACTTGAGGAATTTTGATATAGGTTACCTAGTAATAAGAATTACGTCATTTCTGAGAAATAACTTTATCTATGAGGTTTAATTACCTGTAATTCTTCGACTTCCGATTCCGAACGTTGGCTACCAGGGCAGTATATCACTTCTTGCACTTCTCCTTGAGGGCGATCTGAATTTTTACCGAAAATAACCGCCCCAGCTCGCGTATGAGAAGGGAGCACAACAAACGTATCGCAACCCATTTTTAAGATTTAGTGAAATTTTTAAATTTCGGTGTGGTGGCGAAACGTTATCTCGTCGTAGTCGTCGTTATCATGTTTGCAAGAGAAAGCACGTGATAATATCCAAAAAGGAGGGGGCATGAACGAATTACGAAATTATGAAAACACCAATTTATACATATGAAGTAATTTAGAAAAATTTGTAAATTTGTAGGTATGACGTGTTAAAATTTTAGAATTTGTAAGTCGTGCAATAACAATACATTTTTAGAAGAATTTCCGGTATGTATCTTTATCAAAGAATATTTTTAGAAAACAGCTGATTTGAATCGTGAGGTCATAATTATTCATTTCCTGTTCAAAATTTCGATAGTTTCGAATAAATCGATTCTATCGAATCTTAAAAGTAATCGAATTAACGGATAGATAACAAGCAGATGAATATTAATTATCAACGTTAACAGTTGACAATTTCGAACAAGTTCATCGCGGGACATCACACCAGGATATTTCCGAAATACATCACTTTTTTTGCTGAAAAATGGATTCAAATATAGTTAGTGGACCTCCTGTGCTTTCCACGTTACTGGCGGATATCAACATTCCATTGTACCAATTCATCACAAATGCAGCCAAAAAATATATTTCGACAATTTGTATGGTATGTGAATTCAAATTACATACGTGCTTCTTATTTTCAAAAAGCAGTCATCAATCATGTTTTAACAACACGCCAACTTATACTCACTGGTGTAATCTAATATCCCTTATCAGTTGATAATGAGTAATCTTCAGATTTTTTAAGAGAACAAAATTCAAAACATACGTTTATCAAGACATGCTTGCATTTCTACTGTATTATTGCAATTTATTAATATTGCAATCGTTTTAATTAGATCGATGCATCGACCGACGAGAAACTATCTGTTGACACTGTTCTCTCTCAAAGCATCACCTTGGCGGCGGAATTGCAAGCATTAGGATGCAAACCCGGCGTCGTTGTTGGTATCGTTTGTGAAAACAGACTAGAATATCCCATCATTTTATTGGCGATTTTACGTACTGGAGCTACAGCTGCTTGTTTTAACCCTTCATATAGCACTAGTAAAAACCAAACACTTTTATGTAACATTAAATGTAAAAAATATAAAATTTGGATTTTTTATAGGTGAACTTGAACACACCGTTGGAATAACTCAGCCTTATTTATTATTCGTGGACGCTAACAGTTCTACAAAAATTTTCCAATTAAATAAGAAATTTGCTTGTCTAAAGCATACAATAAGTTTAGAAAAAAATGCTAAACATCCGATGATAAATTTCCAAAGTTTATTTTCTCATCATAGAAAATTAAATTACATACCTCCTGATGTACATGAAAGCAATACATCGTTAATTTTATTTTCAAGCGGATCTACGGGTTTACCAAAGGGTGTTATGTTGAGCAGCAGAAGTCTAATTTATTTATTTAGTTTATTGAAGTATGTATTTTGAATTATTTTCGATAATTGTAAATCATTGGTATAACTAAATTTTTTTCTGTGAAGGCTTAGTCAAGATATGCTCATAGATTACGAACCAGTCGTTTTATCCGTAATTCCCATGTTTCATGGATATGGTGTGTTAGTATTACTCAGGTTATTGGTATGCGGCGGAAGTGTGATAAATATGAAAAAATTCAATGACGAACATTTTCTATCAGCCATAGAAAAATACAAGGTACAATTGATTGTAAACGATATCAATTATTACATCGTTTTGTACTCATTTTTGGTATTTCATAGGTTACCGATCTAGCTTTGGTACCTGCTTTGATGGTATTTTTAGCTAAACATCCTCTTGTAGAAAACTACAATTTGTCATCGATTCGTAATATCGGTTGCGGATCAGCTCCATTAAGCGTAGAAATCGAAAACGAAGTCAAATCGAAATTTAAATTAGATAAAATAGTCATCGGATATGGGATGACTGAGACGACTATAGTTTGTACGTATTCTCCTCCCGGCACAGAATCTAAACCAGGATCGGTTGGAAAGTTATTACCGGGAATGTTGGCTAAGGTATATTGTCAAAGTGGATGAAAAAATTTTGTAAATTCTCCCATCCATATTTGACATTTTATTACAGATCATTGATACAAGCACTGGAGAGCCTTTAGGACCAAACCAAGAAGGAGAAATTTGTATCAAAGGTATGCTAACGATGCAAGGCTATTACAATAATAAAAAGGAAACAGAAAATACCATAGATTTTGATGGTTGGCTACATACCGGCGATGTCGGATATTATGATGATGACGAAGAATTTTTCATCGTTGACAGAATAAAAGATTTAATAAAATACAAAGGACTACAAGTAATTTACCGCTTGCTCATTTTGATTTTTTATTTTCTACTTATAAAAAATGAGTTGATATAAATAGGTGGCCCCTGCTGAACTCGAAGCGTTGCTACTTAAGCACGAATACGTCAAAGATGCAGCCGTAATTGGAATACCCGATGAAATTGCTGGCGAAGTGCCAAGAGCTTTTGTGGTAAAATTGAAGGATGTAACGGAAAAAGAACTTGTAAATTATGTTGCAGGTTCGTCTAATGTTCATTTTGGAGAATTATTTTAAAATGTCGAGACTAATACTACTGTTTTGTTCTTGTCTTTTTTATAGAACAAGTAGCACCACATATGAAATTAAGAGGAGGTGTAAAATTTATCAAAGAAATACCCCGAAACCACAATGGAAAAATTTTAAGGAGAGAATTGAGAAAATGGCCTCAGTCTAAATTATAAAGTATGATATACTTGCGATTAGTTTAGTCATTATTCTTTAGTAGTTGTATTTGGAAAAAAAAGGTGGTTGATATTATTTTGCTGTGATTATGCGCTATTTCTTTTTTAGAAGGTATTTTAAAATGTTTCAATATTTTTTGTTATTGAATAACAGTATTTTCCAGCTTTTATCCTGATTATTATGTCAACTATTTTATTTCTTTTGTTTTTTATGATTCCTATCGGGTTTTATATTTGTACGTTAAACTTATTACTTAAAAAATAAGTAGTACGGGGGAATTAAACTCTTTTTATTCTGCATTAATTATACAATAATTATTGTCATTAAATGCTTATGAATATAAAAATTCATACTATTTTTCCCCTCTTACTTCTGGTCTTAATAACGGCATCTTTGGTAAATTTTGAAATCATGTCTGTTGCCGCAGTTGCGTTCGGATTCAACGCGTACTTTGATGAAGTTAGTTCCAATTCCGCCTTCTACGATGCTTGCTTTTTCCTTGAAGCAATTACACTTTGTTCTTAAATTGATGATTATTGCCTCAGTAATGTTACATTTCTTGAGTTTTCCTTTTTCTGGATATCTAACATCCACGGTAACGCCGGAAAGAAAGTTGCTATTTTTCAGTACTTGGCGTGAAAGACCTAACCTAAGTAATAAGAAATGAAGATTTAAATTATTAAGAAGTTTGCGTTTATTTTTCAAATATAAGCGCACTGTTGAATAAATAAAAAAATAAAACTTTTCCTTTGAAGAAATAAATAGATAATTGATTTTTAAGAACTGTTTAAAAAGCATGTTACACACATGTAATACTACGTCTTTAAAGAATACTTACTCTTGTTTACGATGCGATTTTCCAAAAGTAAAATTTTTGTGGAGACATTTTCGGTCTAATTCATATTCGTCCACTGAATTCAATTCTGTCTTTACAGTTGGTGTCACATCGTCGTCTAGTACAGTTACCGTAGATTTATCGTAAGATTTCACGTCCACTGAATTCAATTTCGTCTTTACAGTTGGTGTCACATCGTCGTCTAGTACAGTTAACGGAGATTTATCGTAAGATTTCACGATACATACGAACGCCAAAAGGAACGTTAAACAAATTTTGTTCATTTTAACTAGTTGTAAAACACACCTGTTTTCAATAAAGAAAGATCACATCAAGTCGTGTGTTCTAGGAGCATTCTTCCCTTTATATATTTTAGTTCTCTTGTTAGAATGCAACAATTATTGTCGCGATGAGGATATGAATCAATTTTCTGGAATTTCAATGTTCGTTACCGAGTTTCCTCCGTTGTAAGAATTAATGAGTGATATTTCCTGAGTTTTCTTATTTATCATCAATTTTCACCGTATTTTTCAAACAATCGTGTTGCAAAGAGTAATTCTGATAATATATTGTTCACTTAGTATCACGTCATCTTTTCAATAAAAATAATTGAAAAAAATCAATCATAAGTGCGCAATTTCAGCAAACATACCGCGTATAGATATGCTTGATTGTATTAATATACGTAAAATTTTCCTATTATTTTGAAGGAAATATTTTAAAACGTCTGGATCGCTTTTTGACCAAAAAATTGTTGGTGATTTACACATCATTTTAATCAAGTTGTAAATGAGTGGAAAAGGAAGTGATTATGTTGATTTGCATACGTCAACATCACTAATTTGTGACGCAAGACATTAAAATAATCATTAATTACGAATACATCATGCATGTATACTTAAAGTACACGTTGAAAAGAAATTTTTTTTATAAATATTTGAAGTTTTATTCGTTGTTGAAACTAGTTGAAACGCCCAAAATGATAAAACCGGAGTCAAAGTTTGCAGAGAAAGCGTAATGAAGTGATTATGCAAGGTGTAGAAAGTATTTAAATTTGATATCTTTTTCACTAATTGTTCGATGTCGAATGTCATAATCTTATATATTATATGATTTAAATTTATTTGAAAATGAAATTTCATTATTTAAAATTTTATTGGTGAAATTTTCATCTCTCAAGTTTCAAGTTTCGGTTTCAGTGATACAGTGATGCCTTACCATCGGCGTTACCAAATTTTTTAGCTACGTTTGTAAGCTCACTTATGTGGAATATTTCGACGGTAACACTGTAGCAATTTACGCTTGTTTTTTCGATTTATTTTGTACACGCGACAAGGGAAATGTTATGTTTAAATTGAAGTTATTCGCGTAAAATTTGTGTATTTTTCAACTAAAATTTTGGTACAACGAGGTTTGAACCTGTACATCACGTCTTCGAAACCCGTGGAACATTAATGTGTTAGAAACTTCGTACCAACTTATCAAGCGTTCAGTCAATCTGAATCATGGCACGATACGGCCAGAGACCAGAAAATGCTCTAAAACGCGCCAACGGTTCGTCATAAATGTTTATTTTTACTATTACTTAATACTCAATTGTTAGATTTTCAATTGTCAATGTCTCACGGAGATTTATATGAACTGTGTTTTTCCATTGAATTCGTACATTCACAACTGAATACATTTACCGGGAAGAGAACTTTAAGTTGTATTAACTGAAGTATATTTCATACTGCGGTGTGATTACGTTGTATTTGAGGCTGCAGCTTAATTTTTCATCTTGCCTAATACATTGATTAAGAACACTGCACTATTTCGTATTCTTAAGCAATTGAAATATTGTTACAGAATTTATCGAAGTTGGTAAACCCGCTCGAGCATTGGAAACGTTATATGAGGTATTCCGTAATAAAAAATGGGCTTACAACTGGAGCGAAAGTATTTTAGAACCTATTATGTTCAAATACTTGGATCTATGTGTGGAATTGAAGAAATCACACATCGCCAAGGAAGGTTTATTCCAATACAGAAATATGTTCCAAACCGTGAGTGCAACTTTTTTTTCGTGCTCTCATCGCTACTTCTTACAATTCATGGTTTATTTTTGTTTTCAGGTGAATGTTGGATCATTGGAAAACGTTATCCGTGGATATTTGAAATCAGCTGAAGAAAGAACCGAATCTGCCCGAGAACATTCTCACCAAGCGGTCATTGATATCGATGATCTTGATAATCTGGCCACCCCGGAGAGTATCCTTCTTAGGTAATCATCGTGATTTATAAAAGTTAAAATTTTTCTGGTATTGATATCTCTTTTTGTAGCGCTGTTAGCGGTGAAGGTGCTCAAGACCGAAGTGACCGTACTATTTTGACTCCTTGGGTTAAATTTTTGTGGGAATCATATTGCCAGTGTTTGGAGTTATTACGTACAAATACACTGGTTGAAACTTTGTATCATGATATTGCTAGAATGGTGAGTTTTTTCAATTACCAGCTAAAACTATTCCCTTTTGTTATTTGTTTTGTTACATTCGCGCTTGATATATTTCAGGCTTACCAATTCTGTTTGAAATATAACAGAAAAACGGAATTTCGTAAATTATGCGATAAACTTCGTAAACATCTGGAAGATATTGGTAAATTACCGCCTCAAGCTATAAACGTCAGTTTGACTCGGCCAGAAACTCAACAATACAATCTGGAAACTCGTTTAATTCAATTGGATTACGCTATTCAAATGGAATTATGGCAGGTTTGTGAATTGCGTGAAATTCTTTGTTAAATTTTCCATGTTTTTTAATTTTTTGCGCATTAACAGGAAGCTTACAAAGCTACCGAAGATATTCATAATTTAATGTCCATGTCGAAGAAGCCACCTGTACCTAAAATGATGGCGAACTATTACCAAAAGTTGGCCATGGTTTTCTGGAAAGCTGGTCCTAATTATTATCTATTTCACGCTGCAGCTTTATTTAAATTATTCCAATTGAATAAAGAAATGAAAAAGAATATTACTCAAGATGATCTTCAAAGGTGTGTTTACGCAATGAAGTTGATGTTTCCAAGAACCGAATGTGCATTTAAGTTCATCTTGTTTTGCAGAATGGCCAGTCGAGTATTATTAGCTACCTTATCCATCCCTCTTCCTTCAGCTCATCCAGAATTCGACAGATTTATCGAAACCGATAAAAGTCCATTAGAAAAGGCTCAAAAATTAGCAGTTTTATTAACATTAAGTCAACCTCCCACTCGTTCTTCACTCTTGAAAGATTTGGTAAACTTTATTTTGCCAAAAAATACATTAATTTATTTGTTTATTCATGAAATATTTATGTTTAGGTTCGCTACAATGTTTTAAACATGGCATCTCCTCCTCTGCAAGAATTGTATGGTTTACTAGAAGTGAATTTCAACCCGCTGCATTTATGCACCAAAGTTGAAAATATAATCAAAGTTCTACCGGAATCGGAACAATATATCCCACCATTGAGGGATGTTACTCTGGTGACGTTGATTCGTCAAGTATCCCAGGTCTATGAGACCATCACGTATACACGTCTTCTTCAGTTGGCCCATTTCGCTACGCAATTTCATATGGAACGCTTGCTAGTCGAGTGTGTGCGTCAAAATGACATGCAAATAAGAATTAACCACGGTAAGGGATGTATTCATTTCGGAGCTGACCTATCCGAGTCGCATCGAGAAGATAAACTCGAAGGTGCTACAATTCAGAGTATGCCAAGTGAACAAATACGCAACCAGTTGGTTAATATGAACTCCGTCCTGAATAAATGTCTTCAAGTTATCAATCCCAATTATAACAAAGTACGTTAATTGTTTTGATTTACGTTTATTTGGTATTAACGCTGTTTTTTACTCAGGGCGATCGAGAAAAGCTTCATATGGCGATGGTACAACGTTACCATGAAATTAAACACATCGACCATCAGCGTATTTTAGCTCGACATAAAATTATAGAAGAAAGGAAGGAGTATTTGGAACAAATGAACACCGTTAGGGTAATTATACCAACATTTTTAGCATAATTCTTGATTTATTTCCAAATCATGACCCGTGTTTTTCGCAGGAACAAGAAGAAGCTAAAAAATTAGAAGAAATAGCCCGACAACAAGCTATCGCCGAGCAGAAACGTTTAGAAATTGAAAGAGAAGAAAGGGAACGTAAACGACAGGAAAACGAATTACAACAAATTCGTGATCGAACGTTGAAGGAAAAAATGCACCAAATTTCGTTGACAGCTCATGGACAGAAATTATTGAAAAATCTTCAAGAAGATGTAAATTATTTGTTCATCGCTTTCTCCCCATTGATCGTGTTTTATTTTAAATGTACGAATTTTGATACAGGAATTGAAAAATTTAGATGCTGATAAAATCGCAGCTCGTGAAGCCGAAGAATTGCAGAAAGAACGTAAAGAACAACAACAAAAGTTGAAACAACAAGAGAAAAAACTCGATTACTTTGAACGCGCTAAAAGAATCGAAGAAATACCTTTATTGAAATTAGCCTGGAAAGAAAAACAAGAACTCGATCGTAAATTTTGGCATCAACAAGAATTAGATAAAATTCAAACCATGAAACAAGAACGTAAATTAGCCTTGCAACATCGCGGTCGTTTGAAGCGTATGGAAGCCGATAAAAATACTTATTTGGCGAAACTTGAAAGCCAAAGATATTCTACTTATAAAGTAAGTTATTACATCGAAAAAACTTTCAATTTTTAATTCGATTTCTTCGTAGGATAAACTGGCAGCGTTTGAAAAAGAAATGAATAAAATACGCAAAGAACGATTAGAAAAACGTAAAAAAGAAAGAGTCGAGAAACGAAAAGCCGATTATCAAAAACAACTCGAGGAAGAAGCCGAACGTAAACTCCAAGAAGAGAAACGAAAGCTAGAAGAAGAAGAACGTAAAAAACGCGAAGAAGAAAAGGCCAAAGAAAAGTAAGTTTTTGCGACGATCATCGCAAAATAAATTCCAATTTGTGATTGTTCGCATTATCTGTTTTAGAGCAAGATTGGAAGAATTAAATAGGCAAAGTTTACTAGCTCGGAAAAGAGAAGAAGAAGTTGCGAAGAAGCATAATTTAGATAGTACTCCAGCGCCAGCACCCGAAAAACCTCCTTGGCGAGGCAGCAAACCGGCCCCTGGCGATTACAAAACCGACGATAAACCAATCGAAAGGTAATTCAGTAACGATGTCGAGTTCAGACGTTTTATCTCGGTTTCGCTAATAAATAATTCCATTTATTGTAGAAAATTCAGAGATGAAGAAAGGAAGAATGATGCTGGTCCGAAACGAAGTGATGATGATAGAAGAGGCGCGAATACTGATAGAATGAGCGATTGGAGAAATAAACCCGCTAAAGATGAATCAAGAAATGATGATGATAGAATGAAAGACAGGTTTGTATTCTTGTATTCTTAGATCGCGCGATTTAGTAATCTACCTAGTGATATTTTATTAATTTTCTGTTCAAATGTTACATTTTGTAGAAGACCTAGAGATTCTTTGCGTAAACCCGATGAAGAAATGACTCGTAAACCAATCAGAGCATCGGATAACTGGCGCGACAAGCCGGGTAGAGAAGACACGGAAGGTAGCAGATGGAAATCAGATGATGTGCGAAGTGATAGAAGACCCGATCGTGAATCGAATTGGAGATCGCGAAATGCTGCTTCGTCGGGAGGCGCAGACAGAGCGGAAAGATCGGACAGACAGGATAGATCAGATAGAATGGATAGATCAGATAGAATAGAAAGAAATGATAGGAATGATAGAAATGATAGGGATAATAAATCATCGGGTAATTGGCGCAACATGCGGACTTCTAATACAACTAGGTTAGTATTGATTTCACACTAATGATGTAATATAATGATTGCAATTCGCCGGCGAGTGAATTAATAAATGATTAATTCGACAGAAAACCGGAAGATACAGGCAACTGGCGGAATTGATATTCTCAAGAAATTTCCGATACATGATAATACCGAATAGCTATTATATTTCCTCATAAATTATTCAGCGCTTTCTGCAATTTTAACGGAATTATTATATTTATTTATCTTGTATTTTTTTTATGTAAATAGTAATTATATTGTATTGAATTATAATTTATAAATCGTTCTGTGTTTTGAAAGTCTACAAGTTGATTTTCTACGTTATCAGTGGCTCAATAGTCCTTCTTTACTTTTGACCTATTTTCTTGACTTTTATTTATGTAATCTGAGGTACTATGACATCGATTTCCTTTTTGGTTAATTAATTAATTTTTTCGTAGTCCAATCGTAAAAACGTAGAAATTTATGAAAAAATTATAAAACATTATTTTGAAAACGACTAATAATTTTGCGCGAAAGCCCAACGAAAGCTTCTGATTGGTGGAATTAATTAACCACGTTTTTCGAACGATTGTCGTATTTTTTCACTCAGCAGTTGGCAACATTGCACACTTTTGTTTATTATTCCTTTCCTTCAATTTAACTTTACCAATTATTCAAAATGCGATTACAATGAAAAATTTTGAAAAATGTGTGTAAATTAATGAATTTTCTGCCGAAGTGAATCGATTTTTTGGCGTGGTGGCGAATATGAACGTAAATTTATCCGGAACAGTGCTCGCAACCGGTTAGTTTCTTCGTCTGCTGATATTCGCGGATAAAACTGAATCATGGAGTATATGTCTGGAGATCCAGCTTTAATAAAGAACATAGTAACGCAATTAAAATCACAAGGAATATTTGATCAATTCAGGAAAGAATGTATTGCTGATGTAGACACCAAAGTAAGTTATTATATTACAGCACTTGAAATTACATCATCTTTTGTATCGTAACGATGTATAAGATAGACATGATTAATTCATCGATGAATTTTTAAAACAGCCCGCATACCAGAATCTCTGCCATTTAGCCGATACCCAAGTATCGAAATTTCTATCCAAGGTAAAATGGGGACCGGATTTAAACAAAAATCAAATTCGAGAGAATATAAGAAGACAAGTAAACGAGTGCGTGTTTTTCAATGTTTCATTTACATCATGAAATTCCATAGCGACGATTTTATCAAATTGTTTTCAAAATCAGATGCAGTTTTGTCGAACCCGGTATCGCAATTATCGTAGATCAACTGGTGAATCCACGAATCAACACAGTATTAGTACCAAAAGTAGAGGATATGTTGTATAAATACTTGGGTATTCCTAGAGAAGTGGATACCTCTGCTAGTCACAAAGAAACCAAATCGTCTAAGGATAAAAATTCCTTTAAAGATGTTCACGATGGCGGCGTTCCTGGTATTTCTCCGGTAGATATACCTGCTAAGAAAAAAGACAATGAGAAGTCGTCGAGTGATAAGTTTAACGAAATTATTAAATCCGAAAATCTAAAACACGAAAAAACTTTTTTGAAAAATGATTCAACGATTAAAACCCAAATAAATGATAAATATATTCGCGATAAAATTTCAAGTATCAAGAACGAGTCCATCGACGTCGTCAAGGATTCAAGTAAGTGTAGCTTTTCATTTTACATTTTCAATCACGTCATACTCAAATTCTTCATTTTGTAGACAAACCGGTGAAAATGGAAAGTGAAAAATACGAATTAAAAATCGAAGAGAAGCCCGATTCTATCCCCGAATTCGAATCTGAATCCAGTGACGACGAAATGTCTCCGCCGTTTGAACCGAATGAAAAATCCGACAACGATATGTCTATCGGTAGCGGTGATTCGAACTTTTCCGAAATTATCGACACGAAAATCACCGAACCGGAAATACCAGGAGTTGAACCGGAAATACCCGGTATCGAACCGGAAATACCCGGTATCGAACCGGAAATACCGGGTATCGATTCGGAAATTGATAATATCTGCAAGGCGGACGATTCGAAAATAATTACAGAACACGAAGATAGCATGGATTCGGTTCGTAGCACGCACTCTATACCTCCAGAGCCACCGGTTCCGGAAAAAATCAATATTTCTCCGTTAGATATACCAAAAACGCCGACTATCAATTACGAAACATCGGACGATAGCGATGATTATATCAAAAATAAAAAACTTCTCGATACGATACCGGTCGACGCGGTTGAACCAATCGAAGCACCTGAGGTGAATTTCGATAAGATTGTCGAAAAAGTAATCGAAGATAACGCCGATTCTGTTGCGAAACCGGTTGAAAAATCCGACCCCGTATCTGAGCCGAAACCACCCAAACAGGAAGACAAACACAAGGATAAAAATCGCTCCGAAGATGCCAAGAAGAAATATAAACACAAGGACGAAAAATCCAAGCCCGTTGAATCCAAAGATAAACACGTCGAAAAGAAACCAGATAGAAGCGACAAAGATCGTAAACACGATAAACACCGCAGCGAACACAAAAGCAAAGACCGAGAGAAAGAAAGATCCAGGCACGATTCTTCGAAAAGTCATCGTAAAGACGACAAATCGCATCATTCTAGAGATCATTCCAAATCCGAGCACGATCGTAAATCCAAAAGCGAACATAAAAAAGACGACAAGCCCGATTACAAGAAAGACGACAAAGGCGAGCATAAAAAAGACCCTAAAACCGAACACAAAAAAGAAGAACGAAGCGAACACAAAAAAGACGATAAAACCGAGCACCGCAAAGATTCCAGAAGCGATCGCAAAAAAGACGACGATAGGAAACACGACGACAGGAAACATTCTTCGAGAGATGACAAAGATCGTAAAAAAGATTCTCACCGGTCATCGAGCACCGTCGATGATAAAAAATCTAAACCAAAGATCGACGATTCCAAACACAAACACGATAAATCCAAAGACGACAAAAAACCTAAAAACGGCGACCACCATAAAACCAAGAAGAAGGAAGAAGACGTGAAAAAATCTCGTTCACATTGTAACATCGACGATAAAAAAAAAACCGACAGGAGATCATCGGATCGCGACAGCAGCGGTCCGTCTACGTCTCATTCGTCCATTCATCCGCCATCGCAACACTCCAGCAAAACCGATAAAGAAAGGAGTTCGAATACCTCGAGTAAACACAGACATTCGTCGTCGTCTTCGCAAAAAACAAAGAAAAACGATTCCGAGCACGAGAAAAACAACGAAAAGGCAGAATGTGAGAAAAATCTCGTCGAAGATGATTTAGAAATGATTCTCGGATCTAGTCCCGATAAAGGTTTCCAGAATAACATCAAAAACGAAGTTCCTATAACGCGTAACCTATTCCAAGATAAAACCGCCGGTAATGATCACATCGAAGACATGATGAACGAGATGTTCCAACCTTCGGAACCCTCGCGCGATATCCTCAAAGCATCGAACGAATCGCCGGAGAAGCCTATCAAGAAGCCTAAAATAGCCAAGAATTTCGCCGATATTCGAAGAATAATGAAGTTACGTAAATTATACGAAGAAGACTTCAAGCTGAAAGAAGGCCACGATGAATCGAACGGATCTGCCGAAGAAATGGACGCCGAAAAATCAGTCATCTATAAAATCAAATTACGTAAAACCGTCGACTACTTCGTCACCAGAAGATTTGGTAAAAATGGTAATAACCTGGAGAAATGCAAAGAACTAACCAACGCCATCATAGAAACGCTTACCGATGTTAAATTAAACATCACTCGGGTAGATCATCAATATCCATTGGTGGACGGAAGCTGCATTTTAAGCGACGACGAAACTAACGCGATTTTCAATAACATCGCCACAGACGAAAAGAACCAATCTTCGAAAACATGTTTCAGCGAAGACGTCGAAAATCTATCGATAATCCAAGACGAAAGGGCCAACTTAGTACTCGAAGATCTAGCCAAATCTTACACCGACCCTAATTTTAAATTGGGACACGTGCCAGTGCTCGGTGGTGACGACGACAAAAGCGATAATCAACCGCCAGCGGATACCGTGAAAATCATTCAATCCGAAATTAAAGCCAACGGCGCTAAGAAACGATTACCGAAGAAAGTTGACGAAAATGAAACGGAAAAAGGAGACGATACTAGTCCAAGTTTGAAACTTAAATTCAAATCTACTTACGAAGGTAAAAGCAAAAAATGGCACGCTTGCGATAACACAGGAGAAACAGAAAACGAAGTTTACTACTTACCTGCTCCTAATTACGACAACGAGTTCATCAACTTCGCCAACGGATTGTTAAACGAAGCGTATGATTTTGAAATGAATGATCTAACCGTTGAAATGGATTACCCAGAATGTTACGATTCGATATTTACCCAACTAGGTGCCAAAGTTATACGTAAACCAGATGATTCGAAAACTAGTCCTATCAAGTATAATTCGGAAATAATGCATAAGAAATCCGGCGATAAAAGCATTGTGTTGAGGATAAAGAAAACCTCGGAATCGGAAGAACCTGATCAAAGAATACTCAAAAAAAGGAAACTAACCGAAACGTCGATTCCGAACGATTCAAATGTAAATTGCGACGAAAACGAACCCGCTAAAAAGAAACGGAAAACATTAGGCATAAGAAAGGCGACGATTAAACCATTCAAGATTAAATTAATGTCAGGAAAAGTAGGCGAATTAGACGGTAATGATCAAGCCGAAAGTCCTACGGCGAAAATGAAAAATACTCCTTTATCAAAAAAATCAATAAAAAATGATAAAAACAAGATTCAAGAAAATTCCCTTACGAATGTTAATCATAAAATTAGCGAATCCGAAAGTTCCGACGGAAGACGCAGTTCGGTAGGTCTATTTTTTTATACTCATCGAAGTACCAAATATGTTTGCTGTGATTTTTTCCTTTTTTTTAACGAATTAATTTGATTTTTTTTTGTTATGGCTCAAAGAAATTATTAATTTTCCTAATTGTTATAAATGTTTCGTTATATTTTTATGAATTTCGTAAATTTTGATTTTCTTTGCTTATAATATATATTTTGAAAATTTTGCTGATTTCTTGACTTCAGTGATTTCAATTTGCGCATTATTATTAAACGCTTTTCATTATTGTTTTCGATAATTTGCATTAATAAAACGTAGCTTTTCTATCGATGTAGTTTTGGAAACGTAATCTTAAGAGATTAAAGTAATTAAACATTTGCTAAAACTTGATAAAAAACAAATTTCAGGTATCTTCAACGGGAACCAGTACTCACTCCAAAGGTGCCAATGAATCACCATTGCCTAAGAATAAAACAAGTACTTATTTCATTTAGCGCTAAATAACTCGAAAAAACACCGATTTAATCGTTTTGTTTATTACAGAAAATACAACTTCAAACGATTCTACTACGGATACATTAGATGCGAACGCCACCACGGCCATAGGTGCTACATCAACGTAAGTCAACTTTATTAATATTTCATCGGTAGAGTGACAAACACACTTGAAAATAACGCACCTCTTGCGAAATATCTACTCGAATATACGATATAACCACCGCTCCATTGGTTGACCTTTTTGAAATAATTTTTGTAATCGATATTGGTTTCCATAGGAAAACGATGGATGTACCGAAGAAACCAAACGATACGAAGAATTCGGAAGAGAAACGGAAACAAAGTATAATGAATTGTTATTACGACGAAAGCGATTTGTACAAACCAAGACCATCTTTGAGGCTTACTTCGAGAAGATATCGTTTAGGGAATACAGAAAATACTTGACTGTTCGCCGGAGAAATTCACGTGCAAGTTTCCAAGTTCAAATTTACGTGCCTTTTTTTGTTTTTTTATTTTAATTTATTTGTCTGGCTTAGTTTAGACGAGTTTTAATATTCTGTGTGCACTAGTATTGCGTAATTTATTTGTATAATTTTGAAATTTTTAGGTCGCAGATTATTGTTATTTTATTGCAGAAGTTATGTTGTGTAGATATTTTATTACCTAGTTGTTTTTACCAAAATTTTATATGTATTTGTTAGTCGAGACGAAATTTGTTTTATTTTTTCCACCTTCCTTTACTTTTTCGTAGCTTATTTAAATAAATAGTTTTGAATTTTTATTTTTATGATATGGAGATGAATACAATCACTTATGTTTATTTATTTGTTCAGTGGTAACACTGATTTCTTGACATGGAACAGTTCAAACTTGAAATTTTCAATTTTCAGCAGAATTTGCTGTGGTTTATAATGTGAAGTAATGGAGTTAATTTTAATTTATAGATTTTAATCTGATTAAAAAGAGTGACAGATGATTTATAATGTGACGCATTTCATCTGCGTATTGGAAAATGTTTATTTCATTGTTTAATTCTACAATTGTTTGATGTCGAACTTCTTCTGTCTTCTGAGTCATGATGAAACCAACGGTCATTTTATTGAAAAGAATAATAGAATTATCTCCTTTGATGCGTTATACAAGCTGCGTCATCGTTATTCTTATTCTTTTGTGAGATCAGAAGGTATTCATTGTACTTTTCGAAGTTTTATGTGGAATTTATCGCCATGAATTTCCGTTTTATTTTTCTTAGAGATCAAACTTTCACTAGGAGGTGAAAAATGAAGCAGGTAAGTCTGTATTTTAATTTTAATATCGAAATTGAAATTCTTTCTATTATACATATGTATATTATCATATTTGTTTACTAACTCAGATCAACTTTGAAATTATCGTGATGAAATGTTGTCAACGCTTCAGAACTATTGTAATGATTTACTGATCGATGCTGAAAATGAGTCGTAGTTTCTTCGAATAAGTTATGTTAAACAGGTTTGTAATATTTAATAGAAATATTCGATAATTACGATGGTGGATCGAGATTGCCAATAAGATCCTACATATTCGTGAATTTTTTGATTTATTATTAATTTTAAGTTTCGATAGTTTTCGATACGTTTCGCTATCTTTATCTGTTTGTTTAAGGAATCAACTTCATCAATGTCTATTTTCTTAGGATTTCTAGAAGTAATTTCACTACTATTCACTGAAACGTTTGCTAGTCACGTGTTTGTTCGGTATTTTTCAAATATGTAGTAGAAGTATGAAATCAGTCGGCTGATCTTCCTTCCATCATTAGTAAGAATACATTCTTTGTTGTAAATGTTTAATGCTTATTGTTTTGTGGTTATTTGCACAATTATAAAGCAATCAACTTGCAACATTATGAATTAGTTTGAAAACACAAAAAAATAATAATGTCCTGATCCGTTGAGTTATCTTTTTTTTACAGACATTGAAAAATTATGAAATGGAATTCAAACTGCATGAAAAATGCAACAGTTGCAGTAATTCAACTTGAAACAACAAAAAAGTGGAATAATTACTTGAAATATAATAACAGCGATATAATTTGATGATTATTACAAGTAGTAAGTACAATTTAAAAAATTATTTCAATTGGACTAGATAAATTTACAAATTAGCCCAAAGATGATAACAAGATTTACTAAATTACAATAACACTAAAAGGAAATCGAAAAATCGAATCATAGTAATGAAATATACAATTATGAATTAATTATAACCGAATTTCATGTTTTAAATTTAACGACTTACAAACGAGAACGTGCGAACTTATACTATGTACAAGAAATTCCGAATGTATTCACCTCCTAAACTAACAACTTATACGATACGATGAAACATCTAAATGGATTGTGACTACTTTGTGCTTTATAAAACTTAAGAAACTGCGTAGTGTTGATTTAAATATCAATCATCTATGAAAGACACTTGGTATGATGACAATTTTAATTATACCAAATTTTCATTAACAGATAAACAGGAATGTGTTGAGGGATTTTTTTATTATAGAACAAAGTAGGTTTAAAGGATCGATTATTTTATCGTATATGCTCTTATAACTAAAAACTAAAATTACTTTTCGGAGACCCGATTAAAATTACTTTTTTTACCTAGTGGCAATCAACCGACTATTCATTTGTATAAAACGGCTTAAATTAATTATTCGGAGGCATTTATGGTAACTGTTTTTCCTTTCGGGTCATCGAATAAATCCATTGTTTTGATATCAAAAATCATCGATAAACCTAATAATACAATGGTGACTAATAAGGTGGTAACGAACAATCCACTAAGGATAGGAATGGTGAAGAAATAAACCGTATCGTCGGCTACATCGAATTTCTTCGAATGATTGCCTTTGAAGTATTCAACCTAAGAAGAAATACATATTAGGAAAATTTTGAACATGATGAAGATTTTTTGACTACAAACAACTAACCTGTAGCGAATTAAAGGTCAACGTTACATTTACAGCATCACTTTCATTGCTGAAAGTAATGTTCGAAGGTGTATGAAAGGAAAACCCAATGGAAGTAGTTATAGGAATAGATGGCTTCAGTGGCAATTTTATCGCATCGCTTGTTTCTGTTTCCTCGTAGAGTATGTTATATAGACTCCATGTTGCATATATATCATTGGTGGTAAAATTAAACCCTAAAATGAATCTTGCCTTTTGATCTTGGCCTTCGAATTTTACGTACAATATTTTACCATTAGGCGTAACCTGAGAAATGTAAAAATTTGCATTAATCACGGATCGAATTATTGAAACGAAATTTTAGCGGTAAACTTACCGTTCCAATACGCGTCAAATTATACACGACATTGTTATGCTTCACAATAGGTGAAGTTTTTGTATATATCATAGCTAAATCTGCGAGATAATATAAATTATCAGGATCTTTCGGAACTTTGGTTTCTTCGTCGCCTGTTGCTAATAAACTACGAGCAATACGAAGGTGCTCTCCTTTATTGGCGGAAAAAGCGGTAAAAACGCAAATGTACGATTCATACTGAGCAGCATGTCTTTTACAAGCTTCGCCCATTAGTTTATCCGATGATTTTAGCCTATTTACGGGATCTTTTTCTTTGGAATCGAATTTCACGAAACGAATGTTTTTTATATCGCTAGTTGATGCCATGTTGCGTATATCTAAAATAGATTCATTCACAGCTGAAATTAAACCCTTAATTGCGATTCCTTCAGGGAAGAACTTCCTGTGTTCGCTGTTTTCAACCATTTCTCGAACATTTGAAAGCACATTCTCATCTCCATCCTTCATTATCAGTTCTGGTAATGATAGGGTTTTTTCAACACCGATTAATACGCGAGTATTCTCATCTTCGGAAACTAGTTTCAATATTGATTGCAGAAGATCGTCTGAGTCGAAATTACCAAAATTTGATTGCAGCTTATCAATATTCTTGTGATTACCCCAAAGTAGTAAGGGTGCCGCCACATTTTCTGAATAAGATATCCCCAAAATGGAGAATATCGTTATTAACTTGATGGCTATCATATTTACACGTATTCTATTATATTATTCACCGAAATTACGCCGTAAGCACACGATTTAAATAATTATTCGAATTTATAACATTTTAAATGTTAATCAATAATTTTACTGATAGAAACACATACAAGGGCAGTGTTACCTCAACCACACCCAAAGCTTGCAAGTGAGAAACAATTTAAAACTTGGCTGAAATCGTATTCGGTTAGGCAGTGTTACCAACTTGCAATAATCGAGAAATCGATATCGATAAGTCTGTCGACTTTTGATTTGTTTTGTATTTTTTGTTCGTTATCGTTACGAATACGATTACGACTGAAGAGAAGTTTTTCAAAATTCGGAAACTTGCAATGAGACATCAGATTCTGTTACATTTTATTGAAATCACTCATTACCCATTTTCATTTATTTTGAGTAAAGAATTAAAGAAGCAAAAACACGTAGCAACTAACTGTTCCCTTATGTATCGATTTTATAATCGATTTTTTTTATTTTGAAAATGAAATGATGTTTATGAGAATTATGACTCGATCTCGATTGATTCCAAGAAAGGGGCATTAGCCCGCTGGGTCATCTCATCTTATTCATACACTAACGTTCCACGAAGATAGATAACAGACTCTTTTTTCTCTCGTTATTTAATTTGTTATTAAATTCAGTAATATTATGAAGCTTTGTGCGCATTTATAAAAAAAATCAAGATGTCAGTAGATCTGAATACAAATCGTGCTTTATTATTCAACGCCTGGAGAGATGTGGTTGATGACAAAACAAGCACCAACTGGTGAGTAGTTTTGAAAATTTTACCTTTTTTGGTGTTTACTTAGACTCACACGCAAACAAAGTGAAATTTCAGATTGGGATTTTGATGGAAAACAATTCTTAATTTATGTATTTTATATATTTCAGGACCCTTTTTGGGTACGAGGGTCAAACCGACGTTCTAACTTTGATCGGCAAAGGAAGTAAGTATTATGACGTTATGTAGGTAATAATTTTTATCTCGTGGAATGTTCGTGTTTGTCATGTATGATTTATCGCTTTCATATTTCATTCTAGGTAACGGAATTGATGAAATGAAAGATGAACTGAATAGCGGTAAAATCATGTACGCCTATTGTAAAGTATTGGACCCCAAAACAAGTCTTAATAAATATGTTTTAGTTAATTGGGTAGGCTGTTTCATGAATTGATATATTTGTTTTATTGTTCGCGTAACGAAATTATAATATTTCAGCAAGGCGAAGGAGCACCGGTTTTTAGGAAAGGTGTATGCGCTAATCATATTCGAGACGTGTCAAGTATTCTGAAAGGTGCTCATCTTACTATAAATGCTCGTACTGAAGAAGACGTCGATACTGATGCAATTATTGAGAAATTATCAAAATTCACTGCATCGGTATACTCATTCGAAGAAAGGCTTGATCTGAGTAAAGATGGTTTTCAAAAAATGGTAAAGCAATTGCTTCGTATTGTAATGTATATGAAGAAAAATTACTAATTTTAAAAACGCCATAGGATCCAGCGTATAAAAAAGTAGAGCCTAGAAAAGAAATAAATTCCGAAGAAAGAGATAAATTTTGGGCTCAAGAAGAAGAACGAGAAAAACGTAGACAATTCGAGGAAATGAAGAAGAAAAAAGATGAAGTCTTGAAATTAGAGCAAGAGCGATTGCGAAGAGAGGTAATGTAGAATCTGTTGTGCGTATCGATGCATAAAATTTATGCATTTGTGAAATATGTAACTTTTTTTGCCAGATGGAGGACGCGAAGAAAAGAGAACAAGCTGTCGAGGAAAAAGTAGAAGCGCAGCCAAGTACTCCTAAAAAAATAATCGAAACTTCCAATAACATAATTAGCAAAATTGAACAAATTGAAAAATCAAAAGATACTCGTCAAGAAACCAATAGAAGTTTAAAAGATGTTAGTTTTTGAACTTGTGATATTTTCTCAGCTGAACACCTGCATTTATTTTGAATTTTAAATTTTCTAGGAAGCGAAGGAGTTAATTTCTAGGAGAACATCAGATGTAAGGGCTGTATTTGAACGAAACACATCCGCAGGACAACTCTTTAGTCCTCCTAGAAAATCATCTGCTCAATTTAATGGTAATTTAGATATATTTATTTAAAATAATTAATTTTCACAATTGTAATGTATGTATGACTTGTAGATTTTAGTAGTATCCGTAATAACTCAAAAGAAAATAATTTAAATGGTGGTCACAAAAATGAAGAAAGTCAACAGGTATTGAAATATAGTCTGAATTTTCTAATTCATTTTATAACAGCAAATGTAACCAAAGAGCATTTATTTTTAGAATGATATAATCGCCAATGGCACCGAATCCTTAGAAAAAACTCCTGAAATCATCTCCAATCCTGGACCAGATGAAAATATATGTAAGCCATTATGATTTCTATTCTACAATATGTTTCCAAGTCATGTATTTATTTTTATCACATAATAGGTACTCAAGATCAAAATGGCGAAGTTTATAATGACGAATTATTAGATTCAGACTTGAAAGCTGAAGCCCTATATGATTATCAAGCTGGTAATTTGTTTTACCTTAATAGAAAATAAGGTATATGTCTATTATGCTCACTAAATTATAAATTCTTTGCAGCCGATGACACTGAGATTTCTTTCGATCCTGGTGATGTAATTACTCATATTGAACGTATCGATCCTGGCTGGTGGCAAGGTTTGGCGCCGAATGGTAGTTACGGTTTATTTCCTGCCAACTACGTACAATTACTTCCTTAAAATATTTCGTTAAGTAAGTTACAACGTAACGTGTGAATTATTAATTAGATGATTTGAATCGTCAATTGACTGTTTTCCATTTTCAGGTTTATTTTGGAAAATACGATATTACCATCTCATTAAGTTACTTATTTGTTGATTGATTGTGTTTCATTTCGAGTATTTATCTAAATTCTTTTTGTACTTAATTTTTTAGGTTATTTAATTTCTTTTTTTATTGGAACCTTATATTCATTGCATTTCTTTGTTAAGTTTTAATATTTATCTCGTTTTGTTTCGTTCGATGGTACCTGAATAGAAATGATTAGTTATTTAATAACATGTCTAGATGTTGATCATCGAGAGTAATTGTTTTCAGATATTTGCTTCAGTAATAATCAAATGTTGTGCAATATATTGTTGTCACTTATTACCGATTAACCAGTTTTGTAAACGTTTGCAACGTAGTTAAGAGGATTATTTAAATATACCATTTTAGTTAATCAAATGTACTTTTTTTTATTTTTAGATGACGTTAAATGTTTAAAAATCAAAATGATAATTACACTAGTTTCAATTCAATTTTCATTTTCATTTTTGTTTCGTAGACGAGAAAATTAAAAAAAATTAAAAATCATGTAAAGCTTACCTATTTATTACCCTATTTATTATTTTTAATCTGTGAAATTATATCTGCGCAATTTTTCAACTGTGACATTCACGTGTTTTCTTTTTTGTTTTCATCTGTCATTTTCGAGTTTTCCTTTGAGGATGTAGATTCTGAAACAATTGAGTAGGAAAAAGTGCGTATTATTTTATTAAAATTAATTCAATGATCTCTGCGAAGCTTCTATGAAGATTTTGAAATAGTAATACAACGCAACTATCTTTCAAATTGATTCGACAATTGTTGAAAATGTGCCCATAGTCGTGTTCAACTCAACTTCAGAAATGAAGATATACTCCTGGGACCCCGTTCCAGGGGAAAGAAGCTATGGAATTGGTGAATATTTTAATTTTTAATTCTGCCAGAATTATACATATTTCATGTTATGTGCATGTTCCCTGTCATTTGGTTATTTTTTACCCCAAAGCTAATGGCTTTAAACACTTGTTGATGGTCGGTTTGTTACCTCGGGATATCATTTTGAAAAATAACCAAAATGCCACGAATCATTTTCAGCTCATTTTTCGCATTTCTCATTCCGAGGAAATAGTTTTCTATGAAATTTCTCGCCGCTGCGTCGTTATGATAACTCATCAGCGTTATCGAATTCATGGTAATTCCATAATATCTCCGTAGTGACCATCCGTTTGGTGATGATATCATACATGACAGTTCGTTATAGATAAGGATATGATTGTTTCAAGTCAGTTCGTCGTACTGTTGAAATATTTTCGGAATATTTCGGAAGTTCGTCACGGCGTTATTTTTTATAACTTGCAGTTCGAGATGAAAAAAAAAATTCTCACCAATGCGATGTAATTACGAAAGCTATTACTCATATTGTAGATGAGCGATTAATATGACCTTAATTTAACGGGTATCCATGAAAAAATATTAAACGATGACAGTTCCCATAATTGTTTGGCACACATTTTAGGGTGCAAATTGTCCGAACTACCGGAAACTCGTGGAAACGAGTGTTGTAACACCTTTGATAAAGTAGTTTATGTTATAGATGGATTGAAATGTAAATGCTATTTTTTAGTTTTTATTTCCAATTATAATTTATATGTTTTCGATAATATTTTATTCAAAATTAGAATTACTTTTTGAGGATATTACTATCTATTAATTTAAGTGGCCTAATTTACGATTTGTTTTATACTCTAGCCATACATAACTATCAGGAAGTGGGAGAATTTCGAATTAAACTTACAGTTGGGGAATGCGTACGTATCTTACAGGAATGCGACGACTGGTACTACGGTTACGCTAGTAAAAACAAAGCTATTCTTGGTATATTTCCTAGATCTTTTATCCATGTTATGGATCCGTCGTATAAAGATGCTACGTGGTAAGTTTTTACGAAATTTTTATCATTATTTCTTGTATAGTCGAATTGACGAAAATTATATTTCGTAGTGGAAGTTATATTTATGGAAGTCAACCTCATATTATTTCGGAAGTTACCTCAGTTTTACGAGAATGGGGAGCCATTTGGAGAAGACTTTATATTGTGAGTGTTTACTTTAATAATTGAAATTGGCAGCTTTATTATTCTCGCTTTTTGTTATAGACAAACAATCCGCACTTTAAAACCATAGAACATAAGATGTACGAATTGATTAGGTTACGTAGTAAGATACTCTCTGGTACGTTACCGGTAGATGAACTGAAAGAGGTTAAAAGACTAGTCACTTGGAATATAGATGTAGGAAATAAGTAAGTAAATCGTTCACGAGATGTGATGCAATGTATATTACAAAATATCAATTTATAGGACTCTCGGTTTGGATATGGTGGTACGAGACGAACAAGGAAACATTTTGAATCCAGATAGTACATCGGTTATCGAATTATTTCGTCATCACGAAACTGCAACGCAGCGGATAATATCACCACCGGTAATCGACTAAGCGTGTATTGACGATAATGTCTGCACGAGTAAACATACTTTTTGTTATCAGCAAAACGATATACAAAACAGCATTAGTCAACGAGTCACTTCACAATCTCATTCTTATACGTTCTATCTCAACGTTCGTAAGTTGATTTGTAAACCGATGGAAGATATCGAGTTGTTGATTACGCTCTACGATCAGAAATCATCGAAGCCATTTTCAGAGAATTACGTCATTAAATGTACTCGAGAAATGGTGCAGTCCGATACCGAGAAATACCATAATTTTAGAGCTTTATTTATCGTAAGTATTGCCCGACGCCCGAGTCGGTGAAAGCATAGGAGACTGTTTAATGTTGGATTTCTCGAGTAGGATTTAGGTATCAGAGACATATCTCGTGAAAAAGTCTATCTAGTCTGTTATGTGATAAGAAACGGAGCTATGGAGGCTGATTCGAATCATAAAAGTAGTGCCAAAAATAGCGCCGGAGATGTGCATAGTGTACGGAGACCGTATGCTGTTGCTTGCTTTTCTTTGTCGCCCTATTTTAACAATGGTATTGAACCGGATGAAGATAAACATCATTTTATACCTTTATTACCGTAAGTTGAAGGCATCAAAGTTTAGCTGGATTTTTCGGAAAAATTTTTGTACAATTATGACGATTTTTTTTAATTCCATTAAAATGCGTTTTTTTTTTGAAAATTTTTAAAAATCTCTAAAAAAATTACTATTTTATTTCCAGCTGTGAAAAAGATACTCTGGATAATACGCTGAAGAAATACCTAAGCTTCAAAGAATTTCCGATAAAAGAAAACAAACAAGGAGTAGTGGTGAACTTCAAGTTATTACAAGCGGACTTAAAACAAGTACGTACGTTAACCTCGTCAATGCTATTGACGAATATAAGTAACACCGATTATCGTGTTTAGGTACGCGAAGAAAATCCTCATCTTGTGTTCGGTAATATAGCGGTCGTTCGTAAGATGGGATTTCCTGAGGTTATATTACCGGGCGATGTTCGCAACGATCTCTATTTAACGCTGGTCAACGGCGAATTTTCCAAAGGATCTAAATCGTCTGAAAAAAGTATTGAAGTAGTTGTTACTGTTTGTAACGAAAAAGGAGTTCCGTTACAGGTAAGTCATGCCGCCATTGGAAACTCGAACCGATTTATAATTTTTGCATTCCAATAGGGCGGAATTATAACCGGTTCAGGAGTCGAACCACAGACTGAATACCATTCGGTGGTGTATTATCACGAAGATAAACCTCGATGGTTTGAAACCCTAAGAGTAGTCGTGTCCATAGAAGAATTTAAAGGATGCCATTTGAAATTTATATTTAAGCATAGGTACGTTGCCGATCAAAGACAGAAAACTATAACATTCTTGTGAGTTTTATTTATAATTCCGCGAAATAACCAACCCGATGTTAATTTCGTCACCTGTTGTTGATAGATCATCAAAAAACGACGGCAAAGAGAAGAACGAGAAACCATTCGCTATGTCTTTCGTAAGGCTCATGCAAGAAAATGGAACCACGTTGAAAGACGAATTACATGATTTATTAGTCTACAAGGTAAATCGCCAATAATCGAATAAATCGACGAAAAAAGTAAAACAAAAAATCATACCCGATGTTATTACAGGTCGATCAAAAAAAATACGAACCTATTGACATCGCGTATTTAGAATTAGCATCAACGAAGACGGAATTAATCGAGGGTGGAAAAACCACGATGCCTGGATTGGCCTTATGTAATAAGGATTTCTTCATCATTCAAACCAAAGTGTGCTCTACAAAACTTACTCAAAATGGTGAATATTTTTACCATATCTCAACTTTCATCGCGGACTTTTATTTTGAAGGATTATGTAATGAAAAAATGTTCATTATTTTTTAGTCGATTTACTCGGCCTGCTGAACTGGACAAGTGATACTAGTCGCGTTACTCAGAATTTATCCAAATTGATGAAGGTGGACGGCGAAGAGGTCGTGAAGTTCTTGCAGGACGTTCTCGACGCCTTGTTTAATATTCTAATGATGAATTCGGACTCGAATGAACACGATGAGAAAGTTTTCGAGTGCTTGGTGAGTTCGTGTTGAATGACGACCTTGGAATTTACGCTGGTTACGCTGGTTTGTTGATCTCAAGGTTGAAATTGGTTTGGAGTTGTTTCGACGTCGGGTGTCTAAAATTCATGATGTTTGGCTTGATTTTATTCAAATGAAGGCGTATTTGGAAATTATTAAATTAGAGAAATTACGTAATTTATTTTGAAAATTTTTATGTCTTTTTATCATTTTTCGATTTTTTTTTTCGTTTTTTTTTCTATTTTTTCCTATTTTAAAAATTTTCAACTTTTTTTGGTATTTTTTACTTGACGATTTTTTTAATGTTTTTTTTAAATGGTGATTTTTTATTGAGAATTTCACTTTCTAGTAGTTGAAAAAAGTACGAAAAAAACGCGAAAATCTCGTGTTCCCTGCCTCCTCCCACCGTTTGTTAGTATTGTTCTCTCCATTTTCAGCATTTCTATTAATACCATTTTTTTTCAAGGAAATCATCTGATTTCGTGAAGCATGAAGATGAAACTAAATAATTTAGATTTTTATTAATTTTTATTTAATATTACATTATTATTTTTTATATGTAGAAAATTTTAACAAATTCACCAAAAATAATTATCAAAAATTGAAAAAAAGTAATGATAATTTTAATTAAATAAAAAAACAAATATATTTGTATTATTGATAATTTTTTTTCAAATTTCACTAGAATTACTAATTTATTTTTGCATATTTCATATTATTTTATTTCCAAAAATGTAATTATAAATCGATGAAATTTTCCAGCTATTCGTGATCGAATTAATTCTAGACCGGAAGTACCTACATTTTCAACCAGTTTTGGATTTATACATACAAGAAAGCTTTAGTGCAACATTAGCTCACGAGTATGTATCCGTTCCTCTGTTATCACAAAATTTTTGTTTAGTTTTTACTAATTCAAGTGGTAAATTTTTAATTGCAGCAAGTTAATTCACGTGCTGAAACAATACGTTAACAATGTCACTACTATTGAAAAAAATACCACGATGAAGACGATGAAATCGTTGAAATATATCATGAGATTTATCACAAGATCGAGATATTTATTCGCCCAGTACGAAGTTATTTTTGTCGACTATATTAGAATACGAGAGTACGCGTATTTATTACGTATTTTTTTAGGTTATACGAAGGCAAAGAATTGGAGAAATTCGAAGACTCGTTGACCAACTTGATGAAGTGTATCGCTAATATGATGTGCTTGAAAACCGACGCCGCTTTGTTGGTACAAGGAGCTTGTCTTAAATTTATACCATCAACTATACCAGATATATTAACGGTGTTTTGTCCAGTCAAACTGAGGTATATCTGAAGCTAGCTTGACCCTGGCGAAAAAGCACTCCTAATTATTGTTTTTATTTAGCGAGCTCTTGATGGAGCTTATTAATAGCGTTCCGAGTAATCGATTAACTAAGCAGAAAATGATGACGATTGATGATATCATCCATAGTCCTTTGTTCTTAAAACCCGAATGCAGAGCTGTACTCCTAAAAAAGATATTATATTTGGTGAAACAACTATTAGAAAATTCAGACGAGGTAAGTAAATCATTTTTTAGTCACGGATGTGTTGCTGAAAAAAATCATAGACGAAAATAGCGACCAAGTAACATAATCGGTATTAATATTCGAAATTGTATTGTTTTTTTGGAATTTAATGGTGGTAAATGTTTGTTAATCTTGCTTTGGAATTGTGTTTTGCATGGCTAATAGATGTAAACCGGTAAGTCGACGTTAAGATTATTTTTTGATATTCGTGTGTGTGTTTTCTCCGCTTAGTAGAATAGCACTGTTGAACGCACTCTGTAGACGAGAAAAAACTTTGTGTAGCTTTGAAGCACTTACACTGAAAATGTATTGTTTTTTTTAATGTTTTGTGTGTGTTGATTAAATATATACGATCTCGTTCGATGGCTCTTTCGCAACACCTTGGACAAGAAGATGTAACGCCGATGCTCCCTTGCATGGTACCTCTTGCGCATGAGGCTCTTATCTATTTTCGATTTTATTACTCATTTCAACGGATTATGTTTCTCGCTTGAATAAATAAAAAAATTACGTTGCTTTGCTTCTTAAAAAAAAAGTATAACTAAGATATAGACGCTGTTGTGTTTTATTTTAATTTATTGGTATTTTTTAAATATTATTTTGTTTTTATGTTTAGCTGCTTTAATTGGTTTATTGGTAAATTGGGTGTATCGTCGAGTTGATTCGGGTGGATTCGTTCACCATGAGATAATGGCCAATGGCCTGCGTCGTCGGGAAATACTTTGAATTTTGTGTACAATTTCGATACATCTCATTTTTTTTTGTGGGAAAGTGGATAAGATAAAATGTATTTTTTCTATTTATTCAGAATCGAAAATTGATACCTTAAGATTTGCTGATATAATGAGTCATTTTTGTACAGGATGATCAAAAAAGAAATACCTATGCGAGGTATTTTAATGATAGAAAAATCAATGTATTTTATCATGCCCTTTATGCTAAAATAAGACGTTTGCGGATTTGTTGATTAAAGAAATATGTAGATTTTTGGTTAGATGGTGAAGGGGGGGGGGAGTTGATTTCTTCGTAATATTATTTTTTTAATTTTTTAGTCAATTTGAAATACATGGTAAAAATCTTAGAAACAGCTGAGGTCAAAAATTGCTTTTTTATTATCAAATTAGCCCCAAATAATGCAGCTTCATGCATCGTAAAAATCAACTCGACCATATTTCGGTAAATTCAATAGCATATGCAGCTCTTAACTCATGTTCTCAACTAACATTCACCGGACACGAAGAATTTTTGCGGATTTTCACTCGACACGTGTGTTTTACATTTGGTGAAGGTGTATTTACATTTTAAATGAATTATTATTTCAGCTTCGACGGTATATCTAGTTAGCTAATTTTTTACATGATTTTTTTGCGGTGTTTAGAAACTACTTCACGGCTTAATTATCGGTGATTTGTGTTTTTTTTCTTGTTCATACCATAACGGGCATTTAGTTTCGGTAGTTTTTAGTATTAATGCATTTCACAGGGTATTATGAGCGCTGAGCATAGACGTAATAAATCGAAATCCGTAGCGAAAATAGCCAAGGTGTTGGGAGCCAGCGGTTTCGATTTGCAACCGCCCGACGAGAATATATCGCAAGTAAGAAAACACCCAGTAAATTCGTCTTTGATAGCAATCTACAGAGTGTGTTCTCTACCTTGGTGTCATTAATATCGTCCGTAAACGCGACTAAAAAATCGAGACCTTCGTCGAAATACCCTTTATCAATTCCTTCGTTATTATATTCCAGCTGGAATTATGTATTAAAATTTTGAGCGATATTATGGACCTGTTGTTTAAACCGGAGTCCGGAAATACCACCAATGATATTAAGGAGATCATGTTGATCATCTTGCGTACGGTTATTCAAACCATAATACAAATGGATAGAGATGGTCCGCTGGTGGTAAGTGATTTCTTTTTGACCGAGGTGCGATTGAGCGACATATCGGTGGGCGTATTCGATGTTATGCTTAATTAAGTCCAGCGCCTACGTCGTATTACGAATAATTACTATTTTAGTTCACGCTGAATTACGCGTATCAACGATTAATTGTATTATCGTCGCGTTCCATAGGTCGCGATGGAAATTCGCGCGGTTATCTTGAATTTTTCGCAATAACGTGCGATTTACGAAATTACCCGTAATTACGGTATTTGTGTGTAATTTATACGGTATTTTATGTTTAACAAGTAATCTCATCTATTTTTTGTTTGATGAAATTATCGATAATTGGGCAATTTTTTTTTATAAATCAAATTTACCTTTGTAATTTCGGTAAAAACTCGGTAATTACTGTATTTTTGAAAAACTGAACTACGACTATTCGGCTCTTGATCAACGATCGATCGTAGTGTATTTAAAAGTCGGCCATTACTTCCCCAATTCTTCGTAAAATTTCTGTTATTATGGTAATTTACGGTAATGACGGTAATTTTGTTATAATTTGCAGAAATTGCCACGAGCTACGATAATTTGTAAATCCTCCATGGAAATCTTTATTTACCATAATGCTTACAAGGGAACTACTTGAGGTGTCCGGCTCGGATTTGAACGAGAGTTGGATTTTTAAAAAAAGCATGTCAAAAAAACCCCAAAACCAAAATTTTAGCTGCCCAAGTTGACTTTTCGATTTTTGGCGAATTTTTGAAATTTGAAAATTACGAAATTTCGATTAAAAATAAAGAA